>JASDQU010258541.1:2911-13382 GCA_032191745.1 Picea mariana | reverse complement strand
ATAGATCAACTCAAATCAGTCACAGAGGAGTATGATATGGAGAATGTTTTTCACACATGGCACTCCCATGTGGACTTCTAGAGGCTACTCCCTCTAGAAACAATAGGGTCAACTCTCCATAGTGTGTGATGTCAAGGTCAACTCCCTAAACATGTCCTCATGTGCTCTCCACAAGGGACATTGATTTATAATCCCAAACCCACTTATTCCTTCTCGGATAAGTGTCTTCACATATCAACTCAACTCAATCACAAAGGAGTAAAATCTAGAGAATGTCTCAGGAAGTTAAAAACATAAACACTCCTCTTAGTGAGGGAGGCATTCTCTGCCACTCCAAGTCTGTCACTGAAGCACTTGAACTTCGTCTTGGTTTAGTAAGAACATAAAAAACCTACTCCTTTGTAGGAAGGTACTTCATTAATACTTCCTTCCTCTGCACCATGTCTCGGATGTAATGGTACTTGATCTCAATGTGTTTCGATTTGTTATGAAACATTGGATTCTATGAGAGCTTCACACAACTTTGGTTATCATAATTAATAACGGTGGAATCCCACGCATGTCCAAATAAATCTACAAGGAGCTTGCGAAGCCACATTGCTTCGTGGATTGCCACACTCATTGCAATGTACTCTGCTTCTGCGGTGCTCAAAGCCACATAAGTCCATTTTCTGCTACACTAGGAAACCATGGCATATCCCAAAGTGAAGCAACACCCAGAGGTGCTCTTCATGTCCACTATGCTCCTTGCCCAATCAGAGTCAGTATATCCCTATAATATCATGTCAATACTAGAAGTATATCTAAAACCATGTCCAATTGTGCCTCGTAGGTATCTCAACACATGCTTCACAACAATATAGTGTGTATATCTCGGTTGACTCATAAATTGACTAAGTAGRCTCACTACATAGAAAATATTTGGTCKGGTGTTAACCAGATACATMAATKATCCAATCGGGTGTTTGTACAGGGTCAGGTCAATCTCATTGAAATTGGAAGAAGACATGCTTAGTTTCTTCARATTAGTAACCATTGGTGTAGCCATGGTATTACAGTTCAACATCCCACACTTTTTCAATATCTCAACTATGTACTTCCCTTGACTCGGGAAGATCTCATCAGTTCTCTACCACACCTCTAGTCCCAAGAAGCAGTGTGTCATACCAAGGTCCTTCATGTCAAACTTAGAGGCCAACACATACTTGTATTCAATAATAAGGCTCTATGTACCGATGAGGAATAAATCATCAACGTAGAGGACTAAAATCAAGGACTCACCATTAACAATCTTGTAGTACAGGTTGGGATCAACAACACTTTTGTTGAAGCTCAAACTCATCATGTATCTATAAATCCTCGCATACCAAGCTCGAGGTGCCTGCTTGAGTCCATACAAGGTCTTATTCAACCTACATGCATGAGACTCCTTCTCATGTATCACTAAACCATATGGTTGTTGAAAGATCAGATCCTGTCACTAAGAGGGGGGGGTGAATCAGTGACACAACAATTATATCAATTTTTTTTATTTATTAATTCAAAAAATATCTTAACACAGTATTTTATCGTGGAACTCAAATGGGAAAACCACAAACTCTTTTCTATTAACTGCAAAATTTGTTTTTACATGTTACATAGAAGGAAGATGTACTTCCTTTTTATCAGCACCAACTGATTAGGATGCACCTACACCCTGTTTTACCAGCACCAACTGGTAGGAGGCTACGACCCCCTGTTTAATCAACTACAACTGATAAGGAATCATCAACTCCCTCTGCAAGCACCAACCTACCCTTGCACCATCCAACCACCCTTCATACATAGGCATTAGCTTTCCTTCCTGGAATCTACTTTAGCTTTTGATTTTCTGATCTGGACTGTAGAGACATTTTCTTCTCACCACAGTTCCTTGTTTATATAATATTCAAAACAGCGTGAGTGTGAAACATTGTGTCCCTTCATATCAAACATTGCACCTCCTCGATTAATTAGCGTTAATATTGTTTATTTATTTTTACCGTGAAGGTAAATTGATCACATTCATGGATCAATTTTAATCCTTTATACTTGTTCACAGATCTCTATTAATTTCACAGAGACCAAACTCTATGGAGGCGCTTCCTTCAAATCAATTTCATATGACCATAGGCATAGAACCATAGGCTTAACAATTTAAGGGACCCATACATTCTTCCCTTTAAAATCTCTTCTAGCATATGACCAATGGTGGTGATCGAATGCTAAGATTGAATGAGTGCTTGACTGCTTTACAAAATCAACGGTCATGATTCGATCTTCTAATGAGATGGATCACTGATGGGATTTCGGCACTTCGACCTTCGGGTCTTCATAACTTACAACATTACAAAACTCCCAATTACGATATCGTCGATACAATCGTATAGTTCACATTTATATTTGCGGAGACAGATCAACGATCAGCTTTAACCTTACACTCATCCTTTCAATACTAAATCTGAAGACTATGACTTAATCATCCATCGAGATAGACGGCTAACGGGATTTTGGCGCTTTTCCCTTCGAGTCTTCATGACTTCCAATATTTCAAAACTCTTGATCATGAAATTGTCGGTCAAATCGGACGACTCATATTACCCACTTGGATGGATGGCTGACGGGATTTCAACACTTTTTCCTTCGGGTTTTTGTTACATCCAACCATTCAAAAGTCCCGATGTAAAAAATCTTGACGTGACGTAAAATTGTTGATGTCACTTGATGAATTGGCACGTGCCAAGTAGTTGCCACATGTCACTCAGATTCATGATATACACATGCCTGAAATGAAAATTTCAACTTGACACTTGTCACTATCTGACTGTGCCACATGTCCATGCTGATGAGTTCTGCTGACGTGGACCTTACTACGTATCTTAATCCTTGACTTCGGAGCTTCGAATTTCGGGTTTATTCGCTATATGTTGTGGCCAATCTTTCGATCTCCGAAATGGCGAAATCTAGGCTAAGGGTGCTAGCTCCTCTTCCAAGGCCCATCTCACATGTGACCTCAAATTATGACCCAGGGCTTAATGCCTGAGTGTTTTACAATTACACATTTCGCAAGTTCTCACGAATGGTTCTTTGACTTCTTCACTCTTTGAGTCAACGAAATGATGACCCTTCGCCACGTGCCCTCCTTGACAATGAATGGTCTCGATGATTTCAAAATGATCAGCAGTTTGACAAGAACTTGGGTTTGATCCGATGGTTGATGGGTATTCGAATATTCAAACTCACAACCTCTTGTCGATGATTCTCCGAATCACAAATCCCCGAATTGTTGATCTTATGCCATGTGCCCGCCTTCCAACCAATGGCCAGGATCTCTTCGAAAACTTTGGATTTCACGAGTTTGAGATCCTTGACTCCTTGACACTCCAAATCCTCCCATTCCATATTTTTGAAGGAACTCACCGCTAACAGTCGTGCAGCTTCCCATATTTGATGGTCGAGATCCTTCATCATCCAATCGATAGTCATTGAAGCTTTGACCAAAAGGTAGGGGGGATGACATGTCATCCCAGGCTCTAGGCTGGTGAGATTTTCGTGGATTCCAAACACCTAGAGCCCCAACCATACCTTTGCACTATGCGTCGATAAGCTATGGAGAGAGTCATGCATATAAACCTATATGTGTTTATTCACACTTCCAATGTGGGATTAATCATGTTTATATGAGATAATCAGGGTCGTCAAGTCTTTGATCAGACGACTACTATGTCTTCTCACAATTTTCTGTGCAATGGTCAACTTCTTAATATTTTCAAGGAACCGTCAATTCACTTGCAATGCACTTCTTCTTACAGAGCATTGATCTTCATTCGCTAACCCTCCTGAGCTTTTATCATTGGATTGTTGATCCTATCGTGATCAACAATAGAAACAAAATACCTTTGTACTTCTGAGCTTTAATTTTGTATGTGCATTCTTTTATGCACTAATAGTCAGTCGTTAATCCTCCTGAGCTTTGATCTCTGCGTTTGCAATTTTGATCTCTGCACATTGTTTTGACATCATCACTTCGTTTGTTGACATCAATGATAATATTTCCAACAATCTCCCCCTTTGTCATTGAGGGAAACACACTAAATTCATATTCAAAACTCCCCCTGTGATGATGCTTTCCTCTTATGAAGTTTCTCTCCCCCTTTGACATCAATGACAAAGGGTTTATTCTCCAATCATCTGTCTGTATAAACACTTCTCTAACCACTGGTAACTCCTCCTACAATTAATATTTTTCTGTCATAATTGAATGACACCTTCTGTCGTTGATTTCTATCTCCCCCTCAATAGATTCCAATTGATGCATCATTTTCTTGAGATATTTTAGGTAGGAAGAAGTATTACTCCCAAATTTTTCCCGAGATATTCAAATATATCTTTGTTTAAGGGTTTTGTAAAAATATATGCCAGTTGTTCTTGTGTTGGAACATATTCCAATTTAATGTTCTTGTTTTCAGCATGATCTCTTAGATAGTGGTATTTTATGGGAATGTGTTTTGATTTTGAGTGTTGGATTAGGTTCTTAGAGAGACTTATCGTGCTTGTATTGTCACAGTGGATAATTGTGGGTTCTTCAAATACTATTTTGATGTCTTGTAGAGTTTGTTTCATCCATTCCACTTGTGTGCAACATTTTGTTGCTGCAATATACTCAGCTTCGGTGCTAGACAAAGAAATTGAGGATTGTTTCTTGCTTATCCAAGCAACCAATGATTGTCCCAAAAAAAATGCTCCTCCACTCGTACTTTTTTTGTCATCTACACTTCTTTCCCAATCAACATCTGAATAGGATTTTAATGTGAACGAGTCATTTCTAGGATACCACAAACCAAGATCTATGGTTCCTTTCAAATATCTAAATATTATTTTTACAGCTTGAACATGACTCTCCTTTGGTTCTGCTTCAAATCTAGCCACCATCCCAGCGACTTGCTTGACATCAAATCTGGAAGTTGTTACATAGAGAAAACTGCCAATCATTGATCTGTAGTGTTTTGGATCTACAACTTTGGACTCAACATCTTTGCTTAGTTTGTATCCAACTATCATAGGTGTACTAACAGGTTTGCAATCCTCTAACTGGAATCTCTTAAGCATATCCTTAACATATTTAGACTGATGGATAAAGAATCCCTTTTTGGACTGTATTATTTGTAATCCAAGGAATAAATTTCGTTCACCAAGCATAGACATTTCAAATTCTTGTTGCATCATATTAGCAAAGTCTTCACTCATTTTTATATTATTACTACCAAATATGATATCATCAACATACGCTTCCACAATGATCAAGTTATTACTATCAATTTTGCAATAAAGATTGTTGTCTACTGATCCCCTTTTGAGGCCTTGTTTTTGTAAATAAGAGTCTAGCCTTGCATACCATGCTCTGGGTGCTTGTTTTAATCCATAGAGTGCCTTCTTTAATTTACAAACATAGTCTCTTTTATTGGTTATTTGGAACCCATCTAATTGCACAATATAGACTTCCTCTTCTAAATTTCCATTGAGAAATTCTGATTTGACATCCATTTGGTACACTTTAAATTTTTTGTAGCTAGAGAAAGCTAAGAACATCCTAAATTCCTCTAATCTTGCTACAGGTGCAGATGTTTCTTCATAGTCTACTCCTTCAACCTGAGCATAACCTTTGCATACTAATATGGCTTTGTTCCTGATTACTTTCCCATCTTCATTCATTTTATTTTTATATACCCATTTAGTTCCAATGACATTTTTATCTTTTGGAATAGGAACTAGTTCCCAAGTTTGATTTCTTTCAATTTGATCCAATTCTTCATTCATAGCTTTAACCTAGTTCTCGTCTTTACATGCCTCTTTGATTGAACTTGGCTCAATATGTGACAACAATGCTAATTCTGTTTGATACAGTAGTTGTCTTCTTGTTTGCACTCTATCATTCATATCTTCAATAATCAGTTCTTCAAGATGATTTTTTTTGAATTATTCTTGAGGGTGTCTTTGTATATCTTCTTGGGATTTCTTCTCTTATCTCTCCATATTCACTATATTCTTCACTTTCACTAGTATCCATATCATCTTCTTCCCTTTGTTTTTCATTCTCTTCTACTTAATCTAGTTGTGTGTCGAGTGTCTCATCATCATCTTCATCTTTATTTTTAGATATGGTCTCTTGATTTTTTATCCTTATCATTTTTAGATCATCCACCTTGACATCTGCACTTTCAACAATATTATGTGATCTAATATTGTATCATCTGTATTCCTCCTTATTTGAAGCATATCCAAGAAAAATACCTTCATCAGATCTAGCATCAAATTTTCCAAGACTCTCATCTAGTCTTTTGATGTAGAATTTACTTCCAAAGACCTTGAAATATTTTACTGATGGAGCTCTTCAAAACCATAGTTCATAAGGGGTCTTATCACTATTAACCCTGGGCTGATCTCTATTTAATATGTATACTGTTGTGCTTATAGCTTCCCTCCAATATCCATCTGACAATTTTGCTTCATTGAGCATAGTTCTTGCAGCCTCTTGAACTGTTCTATTCTTTCTCTCAGCAATCCCATTTTTCTGAGGTGTTCTGGCGGCGGAGAATTGTCTTTTTATTCCATTTGTTTCACAGAAAAGATCAAACTCTTTTGAGGTGAATTCACCACCATTGTCCGATCTAAGACATTTGATTTTTGTCTCCTTTTCATTTTCAATGAGGGTTTTAAAGGCTTTGAATTTGTTGAGTGTTTCTGATTTTTCTTTGAGAAAGCATATCCAACTCATTCTAGTAAAGTCATCAATGAACAAAATAAAATAAGACTATCCTTATAAACTCTTGGTCCTTGTAGGTCCACATAGGTCAATGTGAACAAGTTCTAAAGGTTTAGTGGTTGTGTATTATTTTTCCTTGAACCTTACTCTAGTTTGTTTCGCTAGTTGACAATGTCTACATATAGAATTTGAGGGTTTTATGATCTTTGGTAAGTTTCTTACTGCACCAAGGTTGTTGACTTTCACAAGATTTTCAAAGTTAATATGCCCCAACCTCCTATGCCATAGCCAACTTCATCTACAGAATTTATATGACACTCCTCATTCAATTTTGCATCTAGTATATATACATTTTCAGGAGTTCTAGGAGCAGTACCAACTAATTTTCCTGTGTCTTCTCTCCTAATCTCACATTTTGGGAATCAAATATGTATAAATATCCTTGATCATGGGTTTGAATGACACTTAATAAACTAGGCTTCAGTTTATCTACAAGTAGTACATTTCTAGCTTTGTCTTTTCCCAAGCTCACAGTGCCTTTCCCAAGTATGTTACTTGAGGCATTATCACCAAATGTAACATTACCTTTTTGTTTCTTTAAGTCTAAAAACTTGTCCTTTTTATCTGTGATATGTTTTGAGCATCCACTGTCAACATACTAGAGATCCTTTTTATCTTGAGTTTTTAGGGAAATAAGACATTCCCTTTTTTATGTTTTTACTCTCCAAAGTTTCTTTTGCTCTCTAATGAATTTGGGTTATTCTAATACTTCCATTAGTTTGCAATTAATGGATTTATGTCCATGGTTATGACATCTGAAGCATTGTAATTCCCCTTCTTGTAGAGGTGCAAAGGAGTTATAGTTTTTTCTTTTAACTCGATTTGTTGCTTGTTTATCCTTAATGATATAGTTCTTAATCTTCAGATTTTTCTTTCTATATGCTCTACAAATTATAGCTCTGTGTCCAAAGTTAGAGCATGCAAAGCAATAACCATGAAAAATGTGAGGGTACCTATTTTGGTAAAACTTTTTTGGTGTTGTCTTTCCTTCTTTCCTGATGGGTGGCGGTAATCTTCTGGAGTTCTGATCATTACTTATCTTCTCTTCATTTTTCTTCTTGAATGTATTGCGAAGAGCATATGCATAAGATTTTGAGTTAACATGGCTTTCCTTTTGAGAATGACCTATTCCATTTTTATTTCCAGAAGCCTTTTGCACTGTAATAATCTTATCTAATATTTTAGAACTATTTTCAGATTTTGTTTGAATGATTTTTGCATCCAGTTCCTTTTTCAGATGAACTATTTCTTCCTCCATCCTTTCAACAGTTATTTTTTTTCTTCAAGAGACTTTTCCAGACTTTCTTTGATCTTATTTTCTTCTAAGATTTGTTTTTTCAGATTGTTCATAAGTTTTTCCATCTCCTTTTCTTCTTGTTCATATTTTTCTTTCTGTTCAACTAAAAAACTTTTCAACTGTCTATATCTGGTTTTGTATTTTCTTAATTCATCTAAGGCACTGAGAATTTCTTCCTCCATATTAACTTCTACTTCATCTTCTAACTCTTTCTCATGTTTAATTTTTTCTATCTCATTAGATTCTTCAATACCTAAGAAAATAACTTCATCATCATCAGATTCATCGTTGTCACTAGACTCTGACGAGTTGTTGTCTTCTTCTTTTGAGTAGAAATTATTTTTCCCTCTGTAGAATTTTTTCTTGTAGTTGGGTTTTTCCTTCTTCTAGTATTGTTTGTTTTCTTTCTCTTCAGGGTCCTCCTTGGGATAGGGACACTTGGATGCAAAATGACCAACTTTTCCACAATTAAAACATTTGAAAGGAAGCTTGCCTTTGTACTTCCCTGATCCTTTCTGAAGTTTTCTAATGAAGTTGGCTTCCTCCACATCAGATTCTTCATGATGACAAGATTGAGGTTTTTTCTTCTGATTTATCTTTGTCTTGGATTCTTTGAAAGTTGTTTTGTCTTTTTCCGATTTATTATTTCCTGTTCTCATTTCATATGCTATAAATATCCCATGGAGTTGGTCAATTGTGAGTGAACTTAGATCGGATCTATCCTCAATTGAGGAAATCTTTGCATCATATATCATCGGTAATGACCTTAGTATTTTTTGCACAATGGGTCTATCTGTAAATTCTTCTCATGTCGCTCTAATTGAGTTGACCACTTCATCTACCCTATTAAAGTATTCAACAATATTTTCTTCTTCTTTCATTTTCAAATTTTCAAATTGAGTTCTATAGGTCTGTAGTTTGGCTTCTTTGACTTTGTCATATCCTTCATATACAACCTCCAGTTTGTCCCATATTTCTTTGGTCGATTTGCAATGAATAACTTTCACACATATAGAGTTAGTCAACCCAGCTAGAATTCCATTAACTTCTCTTGAGTTATCATTACATTATTTGTTTCCGCCAAAGTCTTTGGGTGGAGTAGTCGATGCAATGCAACCGTCTACAACAAATTGCCAGATATCAAAACCAAGAGCCAACATGAAGTTTTTCATTCTTATTTTCCACATAGCATAGCCTTCTCCATAGTTTGTCCCATGGTTGCAAGCTTGATGATTGTAGCGGGGCATTCAGGTCAGTGTTTCTCTCTGACAGGATGTCATGCCCATTGAATTTTTCCCTCCCCAAATCCTGAAAATTCGACGTCTACTTAGCTGATCAATTTTGTATTTAAACCTGAAGGACATGTGGGGTGTTTTTGTGGAAGTTGATTATTGTTCTCCTCAGAGGAACTATTGTTCCTTCTGGATTGGTAGACCATTGGACTGCCATTACAATTCTTGTATTTTACCCTTGCTCTCTCCTGATTTTATTCATTAAATTTGTATGGTTTTTTATTTTGTTTTGTTGACAAGGATATGGTCATTTTCTCAATACGGTATGACATATGAAATGCAATGCAGAGCAGGTGTGATAATTATGAATGATTGAATATGAGACACAGTTGGTGTGATATTTACTGTGATTATGAATGATAATCACAGTGATTATATGCATTGTAACAAGTTTTACAATTCCTGAGTGAAGGCTTAAGGTTATGTAGTGCAGGCCTCACTGCATTTTTCCCAATGCATTGGATGGCATTGTCCATTGTCATGTTTTATTTTATTTTATTTTATGGAATGGACATGATGCTGTGGTACCAATTTCCGAACTCTTAGAATGTAGTACTTCGAGGATTTCAACAGATGATGGATGCCATCCTCAAAATCTGGGAATCTAATTCAACCCAATTTCGATAAACTTCCATCAATTTGCCACTGAATTGCAGACCCACTGACAGGAACTGCATACAACATTATAATACCAACATTTTGAACAGTACACATTATTTACCGATTGAAAATCTACAAACTGTTGATGTGCTAGTCAGAGGGTGGGTGCATGTTAAAAGCATATTTAATAGACACAGATTTAGAGGTTCCAATATAATTAATAGAGAGATTTAGGGGCTCCTTATTGAGCTTTCCCTCATAAAATCTTTCTCTAAACCTTTTTTTGACACCAGACATCTAATAATTGTTTGCTTGATTAATACTTTATGATATTAGTTCAATATTCTCACTCTCACTTTCTGACTCCATAACATCTCCTAATTGTTTAATTGTTCCTCGGGCAATATGTTATAATTAACAGTGTTTATTGATAAAATCATA
>JASDQU010258539.1:5851-15855 GCA_032191745.1 Picea mariana | reverse complement strand
GGTTGTTGCACTTTCAACAACAGAGGCAAAGTATGTTGCTGCTATAGAGGCTAGTAAAGAGATGATTTGGTTACAAAGGTTTATGGAGGAATTGGGAAAGAAGCAGACGAACAACAGGTTGTACTGTGATAGTCAGAGTGCCATTCACCTTGCAAATAACTCAGCCTTCCATTCAAAGACTAAGCATATACATTTAAGGTACCACTTCATACGATCCACCTTGGAAGATGGACAATTGAAGATGGAAAAGATACACACTAGACAGAATCATGTAGACATGTTAACAAAGGGAGTAACCAGGGAGAAACTGAGTTCTTGCTCAGTTTCAATTGGTCTTCAAGAATGAAGATGAAGATGAGAAATTTTCCAGGTCCAAGAAGGTTCAGAGTCCAGCATATACAGCAGCGGTGGAGTTGTTGAGATCAGTCTCCAAGTGGGAGATTGTTGGTTGTGGAGCCTGATTATCTTCCTAATTTATAGGTCTTTTACTTTCAGCCGTGTTTACACCCCATGAAGTATTTACACCCCAGAAGTATGTACACTCTTTCACGTGGGGGAGTGCAGAGGGGTGGTACCCCCTCTGAGGGGTCCGGGGGGCCTATCCCCCGGGCTGGGGGGTCTGGGGGCAAGCGGGCCCCCAGCGGGGGTTCGGGGGCCGCGTCCCCCAATGGGGGTTCGTGGGCGAAGCCCCCGAAGCAGAAATTGCCTTATAAAAGTATATTGTAATTTCATTGTAAATCTGGACCATTCATTATAAGGTCATAGATCTAATGGTAGAGATTATGTTAGGCGTTTTTGCCCTAGAAGGCAACCCTCTTTTATGAGGGAAATGTATTGCAGCTATGATTGATGGTGAATATTGTATTCTGGGAGAGGAGACTGTGAGAGAAAGAAGTGGAAGTTACAACATGTTTTGTTGTAGCTTGTATCCCTTCATTTGTTGGATAATAATAAAGGAAGGACCTGGCAATTTCTCTAGTGGATGTAGCCCACACTGTGTGAACCACGTAGATCTGTGTCTCTCTTGTATTGTGTGTCTTCTGTGTTTTGTTTCTGCATTTGTTTTATTTTATTGCTCCGTGGTCCTGTTTTTCTAACAGTGCCTTCATCCTGTTGCACTTACCTTGCAATGCGCTCACCGAGTCACTTTGTTCATTCTGTCACATTCCACTCTTTTGCTTGTCACACAAGATTTATTTAGTTCAATTCTACCGTGTCATTTGGTACACCGGCTCAAGGTTCCCTGCAAAGTTTCTTCTACACAATCTTCCACACAATCTATCATATTCCATTCTATCACACTAGTTTTGTCTCAACACACTCCTCTGCAATGTTCGTCGCATTGGTTCAAAGCACCCTCCATATGTATTACTTTATTAGTGTATTAATATTTTAGCAATGTATTAATGTAATAATTAATTAATACATTACATTATTATTGTATCAATCATTTAATATGTTACATTATACACTAACTTAAATAATTGGGGAATACAAGAAGAATCCATCATGTAGAATATCGATAATATTACAAATATTATCACTTATAAATTTAAGGAGAATATGTGGTGTGATAAAGAATTAGTGRGTAAAAGGAAATTAAGMTATTGGYMAAGCCTAATTTAGAAGATAAAAAATTACCTCTCAATTTTGAAAATTGAAAATAAGAAAATCAACATTDCTAAAATAAGAACAAASTCCCACAAGGTACACAGTGAAACTGGGCATTGGAGAACTYCCAAAACACCCTCGRATGAGAGAATTTGTTACCTTTGTGACACTAAGTAGAAGATGAAAAACACTTCCTCTTGGATTTCCCTCCCGATACCCATATTACATCCCAATATAAAAATATCTCTCACATTATGGACCTTCCTAGTCCTCCTAAGTCGTCAAAACTATGGTGATCTTAGAAACCTTCTCTCAATGTTTTTTTATCATAGAAATACAATTTTAGTGAAATTGAAGTAATCTCTTACCTTCTTAAGGTCCAATACACCAATTGGTTGTTGGACAACTGAGAGTGGGGGGTGAATCAGTTGTTACCGTGCTTAAACAATTATGCTTATTTTAAAATCTTTACAAGGCACTCAACGATGATCACAATAATGCAGGGAAATAAGCAATGGCACATTCATCATCAGTCACATATATGAGAAACAAAGAGACAGATATTTCCAGAGGAAACTCATACAGGGTAAAAACCTCTTTTTCTTTATATGATAAGTAATAGTTACATTCTTTNTAGCACCCACTAGAAGGAAGCACCAACTCCCTGGTTTCTCTAGCACCAACTAGAAGGAAGCACGAACTCCTTGAGTCTTTCCAGTAGCAACTAGATGGAAGCACCAACTTCCAATCATACAAGCACCAACCTGTATAACAGAGAACAAGAGATCTCCCTTGCACCACCCTGCCACCCTGGTTTCTCTGGATGCCACCAGATGGAAGCTACAACTCCCTCTGTTCAAGCACCCACTTGAACCACTGAGGACAACAGTCCTCCCTAGCACCTCCCAACCACCCTAAAATGTAAATTCTTTGTTACTAAAACTTATTATAGCGATATAGAGTTATTCAACGGCTTACCAGCCTTGTCGTTGTTCTGTTACACTGCTCTGCCCTGTCACCATCTGTGTATTTTGCACACCCCTTGCACTTTATGTTCTTTTGCCTTTTATGCTCTCTGCACCATATCCCTTCAATGCACCATTCCTCAACTATGCATTTCTGCTCCTACGCTCTGCCTCCTTGCACACACCTCAATTCTCCTCCACAGTGACAATGCTTCTCTTTTCTTTGTTCCACATACTTATAGTCTCTGCTGTCTTTGCGCATGCAATATTCACAATGCCTTTGCATGCTCACTCCATGCCAAATTCCTCCACAACTCAAGTGCTCTGTCTGATCATCATGGTGACTCTTCATCTTCTCTGGTGGTTCAACCCATGTGTCTATAATCACTAGGTGTTATGCCGAGATTCCTTTTTCTCTCTAGCAGTTGAGACTCTTCGTCTTCTCTGTTATAGTCGAGCTCACCCTCTCTATTTCAGCTACAGGCTTCAATGCTCATCCATCTGTCAATCCCTTCTAAGAATAGTCTTCCTTCATTGGACGAAGCTTGGAGACTCTTCATCTCCTCTGGCGATCACACAGAGGTCTCTTCGAATTCTCTAGCAGATGCCATCAATGGTTTCTGGCAGTTTCACTGTGTCGTGCATCAGTAGCCCTCCGATCTCCTTTAGTTTTATCTGCACCATCGGATGAACTTCATGGGATCCTGCATCTCGACTCTCCAAGTCGTGATCCCCGAAACAGATCTTGGTTGCTCTAGCTCTTTCCTCCATCTCTCGCTAATTTGACCAAGGGTTGTGACCACAACTTTATACATAAGGCACTTTTGCAATTTCTCATTTCGTGAGTTTCAACACTATGCTCCATTGACCCCAAGTCAGCGAAATTTCAATCACTTGCCACATGTCCTATGAATCGATTGTCCAGATCTGATCTTGATCAATGACTGCGATTAAATCGCGATTTCGCATATTGCGATTTCAACATTCTTGTTGCATTGTTTTCTTTACCTTTCCATGTCGCGATTCGTGAAACTCCGATAGGAGTTAGATCAACGGTCCAGATCTGATCTTGATTCAATGGCTGTGATTGAATCGCTATTTCGCATATCGCGATTTCGACACTCTTGTTGCATTGAGTTCTTGCCTCTCCAAGTCGCTATCCCCGAAACCCCGAAATCGCGTGGAATCAACGGTCCTGATCAACACTTGATCTGATGGTTCAAATTCAGTCGGGATTTCACACATCGCGATTTCGACACTCTGGACGTTTACTGTACTTGTCACTTCAAATTCGCGATCCACGAAACACTGTAAAGAAGTAGGATCAATGGTCCAGATCACATCTTGATTTGACGGTTGCAATTACATTGTGATTTCGCATATCACGATATCGAGATTCTTGATGTTAATACTCTTTGACATCTCCAACACTCGATCCGCGAAATTTCGACATGGGCTGGAATCAACGGTCCAAGTTCAACCTTAATTTGATGGCTCAGATTAAATCGCGATTTCGCATATCGCGATTTTGAGAGGTTAGGGAACATCGTTCCTTTGACTCTCCAGTGAGTGAACTGATGATCTATCCCCACGTGTCCTACCCGTAAATGGACGGTCCTCCATCTTTCAGAATTTTGTTAGCCGCGCTACTCCTTGCACTTTAAAGAATGTGCAGTTTCTCCTTGATCCAACGATGGTCGGGTCCTGTGCTTGGATCTAACGTCTGAGATCTGTCCTCCTCTTTAGTGCACTCTTCTTTTCTACATTCAAATCTGACGATCATCATTCTATCGGGAATTGTAAGGGGATCCAACGATCATAAATGCTTCTTAGACCTTACAGGCCTACCTCTTCAGCGTGCTCTTATACAGATCTGATGGCCATCGGGAATTCAGGAAGGGATCCAATGAACATGGTTGTTTCTCTTCCCTAATTATCAATGTGCTGCTGATCATCAGTGTTGTAGTCAAGCCATCATCACTGTTGTACTTGCCATCAATGACAAGCATACACTGCCTGTAAAACATGCCAAAAATCTCCCCCTTTTTCATTGATGGCAACTAAGGCACCCGAATTCTTTTCTCCCCCTTTGACATCAATGTCAAAGAAGAGACATGCTCCCCCTGAGTTGTTGGAGTAAATTTAGGAGGCATTAGATATTCAAACAATACAAAACTCCCCCTAACAAGATGGACTCTTTTAGGTGTGAAACGAAATGACACCCAGCTTCTGTCTGAGATATTCAAAAGGTGTCTTGGCTAGGGGTTTAGTAAAGATGTCTGCAATTTGTTCTGTAGTGGGAATGTAATGGACCTGAACAGTCTGATTGGTGACCTGCTCTCTCAGAAAATGATATTTTATGGGAATATGCTTGGTCTTGGAGTGGAATACAGGATTTTTAGATACAATTATGGCACTTGTGTTATCACAATGAATTGGGATCGGTGCAGTGTATTTTACCTCTAAGTCTGCAAGTGTATGAATCATCCATAATACCTGAGTGCAACAGGTAGCAGTATCAATGTACTCTGCCTCTGTGGTTGATAAAGAAATGGAACCTTGTTTTTTACTAAGCCAGGCTACTAAGGACTCACCCAGGAAGAATGCTCCTCCACTGGTGCTTTTTCTGTCATCAACACAGTTTGCCCAATCTGAATCTGAATAAGTAGTCAACTGAAGATTTTGATTTCTGGGATACCACAGACCATAAGTCATTGTTTCTTTTAAATGCCTGAAAATCCTTTTGACAGCTTGCAAATGACTTTGTTTGGGTGCAGCCTGATATCTTCCAACCATTCCTACAGCATCCATTATATCTGGGCGAGATGTTGTGATGTACAACATGCTTCCTATCATTGATCGATATGAGCTTTGATCAACATCAGGTGAATCATCATCCTTGCTTAATTTATATCCAGTTACCATAGGTGTACCCATAGGTTTAGAATCTTCCATTTGAAACCTTTTCAGCATTTCTCTTAGATATTTTTCTTGAGAAATGAACATTCCTTTGGGCCTCTGAGTAATTTGCAGACAAAGAAAAAATGAAAGTTCTCCTATCATAGACATTTCAAATTCAGACTCCATGGCAGAAGCAAACCATTGTACCAGTGAATCCTTATTACATCCAAAGATGATGTCATCTACATAGACCAGTACGATGAGAAAATCATTATCCTCTGTTTTAATATACAGATTGCCATCAGTTGTTCCTCTCTTCAACCCTTTGTCTTTGAGATACGTATCCAGTCTGTGATACCAGGCTCGAGGGGCTTGTTTTAAACCATATAAAGCTTTCTTCAGCTTTCATACTAAGTTAGGGTTATCAGACAATTTGACACCCTCTGGTTGTTCCATATAGACTTCTTCACTTAAATCTCCATTGAGAAAGGTTGTCTTGACATCCATTTGGTAGACTTTAAACCTTTTATGACAAGCATAGGCCAGAAACATTCTGATAGCTTCTAATATTACTACGGGCGCAAATGTTTCATCAAAATCCAGTCCTTCTATCTGAGCATAGCCTTTACAAACTAACCTTGCTTTGTTCCTGATAACTTGTCCTTGCTCATTCAACTTATTCTTAAAGATCCATTTGGAGCCAATGACATTTTTACCTTCAGGTCTTTGAACCATCTCCCATGTATTGTTTTTCTCAATCTGATCAAGTTCTTCATTCATTTCTTCAACCCAGTCATCATCTTTGTTGGCTTCATTAAAATTCTTGGGTTCCAGCATGGATATGAGAGCTATATGAGATTGTTTGGTGGTTTCGATTAGCCTTCTCCTGGTTTGTACACCTTTGTCTTTTTCTCCAATTATCTGACTTGCAGGATGATTCTTTTGAATGATTCTGGAGGAGGAATTTGTAGTTGACTGCTGATTTAAGTATGTCTGAGTGTCTGAGTCTTCATCTGATTTAGAGTCTTCATTTTCTGATTCTTGGACCTGTTCATCTTCAGCTTTAGTTGTGTCTTCTGTAGAAGACTCATTACTGTATACCTCTCTTGCTGGGATTTCTTCATCAATTTTTACATCAATACAATCAACCATTTTATGCGGCCTCTTATTATAGAATCTATATCCTTTACTGTTTGTAGCATACCCTAAGAAGATACCTTCATCAAACTTATCATCATATTTTTCGAGGTTCTCATCATTATTCTTTATGTAGCATTTACTCCCAAAGACTCTGAAGTGTTTAATTGAGACAGGTCATCCAAACCATAATTCATAAGGGGTCTTGTCACTTTGTGGTCTGAGGTGGGCTTTGTTAAGCACATGAACTGCTGTGTGTATTGCTTCTACCCAGTAGGTTTGACCAATTTTCTTCTCATTCATCATTGACCTAGCCATTTCCTCCACTATTCTGTTTTGCCTCTCAACAACTCCATTTTGTTGTGGAGTTCTTGGGATTGTGTATTCTCTCTTGATCCCATGTTCATCGTAGAATTCTTTGAAGTCTCTTGACATAAACTCTCCTCCCCGATTTTATCTTACTGCCTTTAACCTCTTCCCTGTTTGAGTCTCTGTTAAAGCCTTAAATGTTTTAAATTTCTCAAATGCTTCAGCTTTTTCTTTGAGAAAGGAAACCCATGTAAGTCTTGGGTAATCATCGATAATCAACATGAAGTAGTTTTATTTCCCTGTGCCTTCCTGTCTTGATGATCCACATAAATCCATATGAACTAGTTGGAGTGG
The DNA here is from genome assembly GCA_032191745.1 of Picea mariana. Classification (NCBI taxonomy): domain Eukaryota; kingdom Viridiplantae; phylum Streptophyta; class Pinopsida; order Pinales; family Pinaceae; genus Picea; species Picea mariana. Next base: position 8,578 of record JASDQU010258539.1, on the reverse strand, counting down.
TTTCTCTGTTGAAGTAAAGCTCTTGGACTTAAACTGTGCCCTGTTTTGCTTCCCTACTTGACAGGGTTTACACATTGAATCTTGGGGATTTGATATTCTCATAAGATCTTTTACTGCCTCGAGGTTTTTGAGTTTGATTAAGTGATCAAAGTTTAGATGTCCAAGTCTCCTATGCCATAACCAGCTTTCATCATGTTTTCTTAGATGACATTCTTCTCTATTTTCTTTCAGCACATATACATTATTTTCTGTCCTTATGCCTTTGGCCACCACTTGTCCTGAGTTTACAGACTTTATCTTGCAGTCCTTGGACNACATTATTTTCTGTCCTTATGCCTTTGGCCACCACTTGTCCTGAGTTTACAGAATTTATCTTGCAGTCCTTGGACGTGAAAAACACCTCACATCCTCTATCACACATTTGACTTACACTGAGCAGATTATGTTTCAGCCCATCCACAAGGAGAACATCTTGGGCTTTTCCTTTTCCATTACTTAAGCTCACCATCCCTTTGCCTTTTATTTTCCTTGGAGCATCATTTCCAAAGGTTACATTTCCTGATTTTCTTTCACTTAGAGATAGAAACTTACCTTTGTCTCTCGTCATGTGTTTGGAGCATCCACTATCTATATACCAAGGGTTCATTTTTCTTTAAGCAGACAATACTAATCCACACTTGTTACTTTCCTTCTTCTTCCAAAACTTGACATTTTCAGCAGGGGATTTCGAATCTGGTTCATAGTTCCTTAACCGACAGTCGATAGATTTATGTCCAAACTTATAACAGGTGTAGCATTCAACCTCATTATTCAATAAGTCAAACTTATTGTTGCAGTGTTTCCTACTTGTTGACTGTTGATTATTTCTTGGCCTCCTTAGTTGTATGTGTCCAGACTTAATTTGGCAATTTGCAGTCCGTGAAGGATTATTACTTGACTATATCATTCCTTGTTGTGGGAAGTATTTATTCCTTTGAAATCTTAATTGCTCATGTCTAAGTCTTAAGGAACAATTTACAGCTTTGTGACCAAAGTTAGAACCGTAGAAACAATAGCCATAGAAAAATTCTTTGTACCTGGAAAATGGTTTTCTTCTTTGAGCAAATCGATTTCTTTCTTGCTGATGACATCTTTCAACAGAGACAACATTGTTTCTTCGTTCTACAGATTCAATCCTGGCACCTTTTTCTTTACTCGTCTTGGGTGGCTGATTGTCTTCCTTTGTTTCTGGAGGTTTTTTACTATCATTGGTTGTACTTTTGACAAACTTGATGGGTTCTTCAATTCCAGGCTTCCCACTGCTTGATCGCTCTTCATAACCCAAACCAGTTTTCAGCTTTGGATTCCTTTGCTGATTCATAATGGTGGCTAATCCTTCTGAGGCTTTGATACTTGATAGATTTTGATTACAAAAGGCTTGAAATTTCTCCATTTCTTTCCTTGTTTTCACTACTTCTTGTTCTAATGATTCACATCTTTCCTTCTTTTCTGATAGTTGTTGTTTTAGAATCTCTTCGATTTTCTTTGCCTCTTCCAATTCTACTTTTAGTAGGACAAGGTCTTCATCAGGTTTTTTATTGTCTTTCTCGAACTGTATTAACAATTGTCTTTGCTTTCTGTTCTTGATTCTTAGTCTGTCAATCTCTTCCAATGCACTGATCAGTTCTCCTTCCATGTCAACCACAGCTTCTTCATCATTCTCATCATTGCCTGTGCTTTTATTATCATAATCCTCTTTGTCCATAAGCATGAAGTCATTTACCTTATCTTCACAGGAAGAGTCACTATCAGTATCTTCTGAGGAGTCATCATTGTTTACACATAAAATTTTCTTTTTATCAAATCTCCTGGATTTGTGCTTCTCCTCACCTTCATAGTTCTGATCATGTTTCTTGTGTGGAAATTTATTTGCAAAATGACCTATCCTAACTTAGTTAAAGCATTTGAAAGGTAGTTTACCTTTGTATTTTTTTGATCCCTTCTTCAGTCTCTTCACAAATTTTTCTTCAATTTCATCGGGCTCAGAATCCTCATTCTTGTCTGCTTTAAATGATGCTTCTCTGGAGGTGGGTTTATCTTTAACTATTCTCATTTCATATGCAGTCAGTGTTCCTAGAAGTTGATCAAACTGCAAGGTTTTTAGATCATTAAGTTCTTCTATAGCAGAGACCTTTGGGTTGAACCTATCTGGGAGAGATCTCAAGATTTTCTGAACTAAAGAAGGTTCCCCAATTGTTTCACCAAGTGTCTTCATTGCATTTACCATTTCTTCTAATATCAAAAAGTATTTTCCAACAGTTTCATCTTCCTTCATATTCATCTGTTCAAACTGTATTCTATAGGTTTGAAGCTTTGCATCCTTTACCTTCTCATTACCCTCATAACTGCTAATGAGTTTGTCCCACATTTCTTTGGCAGTTTCTAGGTGCATAGCTTTTATGAATTCTGCTTCTGCAAGCCCACTCAAGATAGAATTCATAGCCTTAGCGTTGAAGATAAATTCTAGTTTGTCATCCTTATTAGCTAGCACAAATGGCTTTACATAACCAGTATCTACCACATCCCAGACATCTGCACCTAAATACATTATGTAGGTTCTCATTCTAACTTTCCAGAAGGCAAAGTTTGTTCCATTGAATAGAGGAGACTTACTGGTTGAATTTCCTTCATGGCTTGACATGTTTAAGCTCTAGGATCTACCCTTAGATAAAAGGGGCAGGCTCTGAT
>JASDQU010258537.1:2631-13589 GCA_032191745.1 Picea mariana | reverse complement strand
TTGTGCATTTCAGTTGTCCTTTATGAGCTAGAATTTTATGTGGGTTGGATTCAGAGTGAATGAGTTATTGTAAGTATATGTAAATGTTTATAAAAATCACTGTAATCTTCTTAAGATTAGAGCCACTGTGGATATGCTAGCTCTCCTTGCTTATGTAGTGCACGGGATCTTTGTGACTGCTCTTTGGCTCTATGATGTTATATTCTTCTTGTCATTTTTATTTGTTAGTAATGAAATATAATATATGTTCTTCCAAAAATAAAGATCATTATACTCTGCCTTTTTTCTTTGTTGAAGTTGGAAACTACATCAAATGTTGGTTTATGTAAAATAATGAAAGGAGCATAGAGTGCTTATCATTTTACTGGAAGCAACAATATTTTACATGTAACTGGAATTTTTACAAATTTTCCATTTTTGTTAGTTTCTACCATTCAAAAATGCTTTATAGAGGTGATGATGACATTTGTAAATGCAACTTCTCGAGGAAATGGAGATAGAGGGATTGAATTACTTGTCAAATGTATGTACCATTTTTTTATAAACTTTTTGTTACTTTAGAGATCCCTGATATTGTGATTTGATTTTTAGTTTTGGTAGTATGATAATAAACAACACTAGCTAGAATGCTTATAGAGATAATCCATTTTATTAAATTTCCCTAAAAGGATTCAAAGAATCAAACCTATGTATATTCCATCCTGTATTTTAACATTTTGAGACATTTTGATTGCTCATTATCATGTTTAAATTCAATCATTTGGAAGGAAATTGACATATTTTATACATTTAATGTTATTGGAGAAAGTTTAAATTAAAAATAAATGCTTGATATTCTTTACAGTGCTAAGAAAACTTGGTATGGCACTACCCCCTTCTACATATTTTGTAAGTCAGAGAAATATAACTTTTCATAAGAAACTTCAATGCAAGTTGGAAGGTGTATCTCCGTAATGGAGGAATTATCTTAAAGATTTGATGTTTCTTAAAGTGTCATATATTTTTATATGTAGTTGATATTAGTATATTACATGATATGATTTCAAATTTCGTATGGCTCTAGGAGAAGAAATTCATCAATAGATTTCAATTGCCTCCTCAGAATTCTGTATCAAATTAAGAGTGGTGTCATAGTCATTTTGTTATGCAGATAGACTGAAAATTGTCCTTTTTTTGGATACTCAAATAGAAATGAAGAATCTTCTGGCAAAACTAGTTGAGGAGGAGCTAGGGAAGCAGAAGGTTTGATGTTCGCTCTTACCTTGTACAATACTTGACAACGTGGCATACTATGATGATTTAAGTGGGATTTAAGTGTGAATGATTTACGTGTGATTGATGTTCTCTCTTACCTTGTGAAATACTTGACAAAGTGGCATACTGTGATGAGTTAAGAGATGGAACAACATATGTCTTATACAAACTAGTAGTCCAGGGATCTAGGCCTCTAATATTTTCAGGAGCTTGAGCTTACCACAATTCAAATTTTAGAGTTGTTTTTATTGAACCAAATAAGTCCATATATAATCTGAAAATACTATATTCTTGTATGATATTCCAGCAAAAGTATTCTGACCTTAATGAGTGTTCTGTTTTTCTAATCAGGAGTTTCAGAGTAATGTGTGTACCTTGAACAAGTTGGTGCTCCTTTCTTGCAGACTCTAGGTCAATTAGCATTCTTTCTTGTCATGCATTCACTGAATGGTTACATGGCTACAGTCACAAACCTGAGTCAACCAGTTTCCAAGTGGAGGTGTGGGGCAGTTCCATTCACTGTATGTCACACTATATTTCAGATTAGACACAATAATCTTTCCTTTTATATAGACTGTTCTTTGTTAGCATAGTCCCAAAATAGGATTCTCTCCTTCAAAATTTTCTATAACTAATTTTTTTTTATGCATTGTTCAATTGCCTTAGTCTATGCTTGTTTTGGTGCATACAGGCCATGCTGACCGTTGACAAGCAACCTAAAGACTGTAGTGATGTTATACCTAGAGATCTTGCTATCCATTCAGAAAAGGTCAATCTTAAGGGGAATCCAATTAGGTATGGCCACACTCTCTAGCCTTCTATCCCTTATTTTGGGAAAAATGCATTTGATATTTCACTACTAAACGATAAAAATGCAAATCAAGAATGATACATCATGATGCCAAAAGACAGTCACATACTAGGTTCACCCTCCCTACATAAGCAAGGAGAGCTAGTGTGTCTACTTTGGCTTCGATATCAAGAGTATCTACATCATCCCTAAAATATTCAATCATAACAAAGATGTGCATAGCCAACTCCAATCTATTAATTGAAACTTCTCCTGAATGGACTAGATTAGAAGGTTGTTCGGCACCATCGTTTCCATAAGAAGGAGATTTCTGTCAGTCTGATCAGGTTCTAGATGGTCTTTATGCCTTGATATTTATCCATTTGTCCCCAAAAAGAACCCCCTTCTAATAAACAAGGGCAACAAAGAGAAGACTATACTCAACCACAAGCCATATCCAAAAATCTCCAGCAACCTTGCAGTTCCACATAATATGCTCAACTGTTTCAGGTTTTTGAAAAACCACACATCATCCATTTGTAAGGCCAGTACAATGAAGACTATCATTACTGCTAAAGTGTTATGAAGAACTAAACACCCAAGGATTATAGACTCAGAAGAGTTTATCCCCAAATTTTCCCTTGTATCATTTTATTACATTCTAGGTTTCATCTAATGACTAGAGGGTTGTATTTACCAATAATTTCATTGTAGACATTCCATTATTTATGATTCAATTAAGGTCAAAATTCAAGCCCCTAGGTTGTAAAATAGGATAAATGAAAGCTATGGAAGCTAATGTTTCTCACACAACTACATTGTTCTGATACTCTTCCCTACTCGGGTTATTATAGGGATGAATTTACCAATACAGGGGCACCCACAACAAGATCCAATACTTAACAGGTACTTAATAAATGTTGAAGCTGGACATCAGTAATGTATATAGCTCAGTTTTTCCCCACTTTTTTCTGCGAGGCTTGAGTAATCCAAAGATTTATTATTGTTTCTTGCACTCTTTTTGGTAGGTTGCTTCTACAAAATGCAGAAAATACTTTGTTCATGACTTAGGATATAGAAAGATAGATAAAAGTTTTCAGTCCAAAACTTGAAGAAGGTATAAATGTTGGCACCATTGAAAAAGGAACTACAGTCTCAGAAGAATAGTATAGAAGCATGCTTGGGGAATTTGATGACAAAGACATTTATAATGAAAACCACCTTTTAGTTGACTTTCCAGACTATGATGAACTCGCTTCCCCAAATACCATCACTAAAGAAACCATCCCGAATGATTATATTACAAGTATGAAGATTTGTAAAGAGAAAAACGTTGCCATTGTTCCAGCACTAGAAGAAAGGGACCTAGATTTCAAACTATATGAAGAGTCTGAAGGATATAGGAATCCATGGTAGCTAAATCCAAAGTCTTATGTGGTGTAATTTGAAGGAAGCCATATTTAAGACAACTATGATGAAAATGATGATGATGTTATTGCTGCCATGGAAGAAATTTCCAACCCAAAATATGAGGGGGAAGGTCTCTTGGAATTTTTGGGGAACAATGAAGATGAGACTACGAGTCACATAGAGAACAACATGGAAATTGAAAACCCAAAAGAATAGCCCATGGACAATATTTTTGGCTATATTATGGAAGTAATAATTTCATTACAGAACTAGATATGAACTAGTCACGGTTCTGTTTGTAGGTCTTTTGAGGATATTGTTGAAGGAAAAAATTCTACAAAAACTGGTCTCTTGAACAATGATGAAGACAAAAATTGTGTCTCACATCACAAGACTGGCATGACCCAAAAGGTTTTCTTGAATCCATATGATGAAAATATCTCAGGCCTACACCATGTACCTAGACAAAAAAATCACAAGGAAGTGAAACACTTGGAAGAACACTCTGATCTGTACTTGGGAGTTGGAAAATGCAAGAACAATTTTTTCACACCAATATTTCAGGCCTTTGATGATAAATATTGTGAAGAGAAGAAACACACAATTTCTAAGGCCATAAATACCCTCAATGAAAACCAAATCATTGCAGCTATTATTGAGCAGACTCAGTGGAATGCTCTCTTGATCTTTATGTTCCAGGCATGTCCAATCTCTTCAATAGGATGCATTACGTATTCCTCTAGTGAAACTACCCAAGAAAACAAGACCATGTAAAATTTTTCACTCAACGTCTACTTTCTAGCCCTGGAAGAAAAATATTGCAAGTTATCTATGGATCTAAATTTTCTAGAGACCTGTCCTGAGTATGCTATTAATTCTACACTCTGTAGGAAAAGTGTTGAGTATATTTCTTTCCATTTTTTGATGAGAAGAACCCACACATTAGATAATGGGCAAGGAAATTTTGAAAAATATTTGAAGCTCCCTATAGAGAAGATTGTATTCCCCAATGACAAAAGGGGGATGTTATTTCTACATATAGATAATTTTGACTAGTTGAGGGCATATAGACATAATGATGGTTTTTAGGATGTCATAGCTTGTGAATTAGGTCTCTTTGTACACATTCTTGGGCCATTAGGGTGCAGAGAGAGAATGACAAGTTGTCTTGTCGTTATTCACTTCAGAAAAAGTTTTCTTGATGTAGATTCCCACTCACCATGGCCAGTTTCTGAAGGTGGTAAGCTTGAAAATGACTTTGTTGACCCAAATGAAATAGTTCAAGATGTTTTTGATGAATATGAAGCTGCTTCTATGAGGACAGGGGATGATGAATATAGATTGTTCAATACATTTTTGATCGACATTTCGACATATAAGTATGGATACCTTAATGTATCCCTCTTTTCGATGATTACCAAGCACAGAGGGAGACAATGTGGGATATGGAGGATTTCATGGGGATAGATTTATAATGAGATTATGGAGTTCTCAAGTCTTCCCAAGAAGAAAAATCATCCTTAAGTAGGAGCTAGATGCTACCACCAACTTTGTCTGAGACAAAGTTAGCACTATTTTTGCAAGGCCTGAGGAAAGTGTGGGGATCCTTATTGAGGCCTCTAGAAATGGAACAACATCAGAAAACCTTATAAAAAAAATCACTATCAGACAAAGATTGTATTGAAGAAATTGTAGAGGATAATATGGGTCAAAATATGGTATATGCTGGCAGGAATAGAAATTTACTCCTCTCCTTGTATGTATGACGGTTTTGGTTCAAGTGATACACACGAGGAATATTATGAATTCATAAGCAACCAATCCAGTTTTCTCACTTGAAAGGTAAGAGCGTTGTGCTTGTGACATTGCTGAAGGAGAAATGTGGAGCTATAAAACACCCAATAGAGGAGACACCTTTGAGTCATGTGACAACTATGGCCTCTTCTTGTTGACCTATCAAAGGAGTTTGTCCCAGGTTTTAGATTTTAAAAGGTTATATTTCCAGATTCTTTAAAGGAGTTCCAATCTATAACAGAAACAGACTTCAGACTCTCACTAAGTCATTGCAAGAAATGGGAGCTCAAGGAGGAAAGAGCAATGTGATTTTGAAAAATCCTTGGATGGAAGATTTTGTTGATATTATGGTAGCTGCAGGAGGTATTAACATCCATGTATAACCTTGACAAGAATAGAATATTCTAGGAAGCAAGAAGAAACCCTAAATCTTTGGACATAACCCTAGAAGACAAGTCAGCTAAAGGAAATACTTAATATTGAGTTTTTAGCCTCTAGAATGAGAAGTCAGCCTAGACAGCTAAGGAGGAGAAGTATAAATACAGGATGCGAGACCTCATTTGATACACACATCTAGCAACTGCATAAATGTAAGAGTGCACATTGCAGAAACTAAGTAAGTGCGCAAGTCTGGAGAGAAGTTGTAGTTGCAGCTGCAACTACTGCAACCTGTATTCTTGGTTTAGGCTTGGAATTTCTATTGGTTATGGTTTGGACTTTCTACCTTGTGTGCTAGCCTTGGAGAAAGGTACGCTGCATTGATTGGCTATTAGGCCTAGGGTTTTCTTTCAAAATTATTCTCTTTCAACGTTAAGGTGCTCGAGGCTGGATTAGGCCTATGGTTGGGTGACAATATTTCTATATTGTCTATGGTTAAATGAGCACACCTATTATTTTCTAACATAATAATTAATTTTTTTTCATTAAAATTTAATTATTTTATGTATTTTTTTGTAAACCGAGTCATTGAAATCAGATCAGTCCGAGTCAATCCAAGTTCGAGACGATGACTGAGTTGATAGGTGACCGAGTCGATGACTAAGTTGATAGGTGTTGAGTTGAAGTCCGAGTCTGAGTCTTAAAACATTTCTTTTTGCTACTTTGTACAAGTAATTTGTCCTTGTAATTTATTCCCCAGGAACCTCCAATTGCACAGAAGCTTTCAAGAGATCTTGAATAGTTTTTGCTGCCTCTAATCATCAAATTGATGAACTGGATTAGGGTTCATATGTGAGCTGGTCAAATTCAAAGGCAATTTTTGGGAGGAATAGCTAGTACTAATATACACTTTTGTTTCATGAATATTCTATTTTCTGTGGTTTGCTTTCTCTTTGGCACAATATGTACTTCTACATTGGTACCAGATTTTGTCCATGAGTGATCCCTTTGTAGAGAATGCATTATATATTAATAGAGTGTTGTATGACATTCCTATACAATTGATTTTCTGCTTGATGTATATGATAGCAACATAGATTTTGGATGAGAAAATATCAATATAGACTCTTGTTATGAGGTAGTGGTTGTTTGATTTTCACATTTTACAATCTAGTTTCTACCTGAGATAACCATAACATCTTGTATTTACAACAACATTAAGGAAATTTGCAGAATGAGAGTACAAAACATGTACCCAAGAAAATGGGGGAGCAAGAGTTTTGGAGGCGTTACTTTGCAACAATAAAACAAAGGAAGCATGTCATCTTGGAGAAGGATAGAAAACAAGATATATATGTTGTACCACTAACTCTAGATGAAGGATCCTACACAAATGCAGCAGTGGAAAATTTAGATATGGATGTAACCTCTCTTTATTATTGTTCTTGCTTATTTAGGGAGAAGGTGCTTCATCACTAGCTTTTTTGCCCCCTCATGTAATCCATGATGTACACTTGTTTAGAATTGAGTGCAATATAAGATCATTTTCTTTAAATTTTCCCCATTTTATTCCTTTTTGGGCACTAATCAAATAGTAACGGATGCATAATATGGTATCTTATATATAGATATACTGATGCATTTCTTGTTGGTAGTGGCACTATAAAACACATAAAGTATGTGTTTTAGATTTGCTACAAGAACTAGCTAGTTTGTTTCCAGATAAATTACTCAACCATTTACCATTTATCTATAAATTCATTAGACACTCTAGCTTCATGTCTTCAAATGAATATACTTGTTGATGTTTTTCACTAATGTCCTTGTTTTCTCCTAAATGTTGCCTTTGTACATGATCTGTTTGAGGTCTAATATTTCTGATATATGACAATCGTGATATTCAAAATTTCTTAAGTTCTTACCTAAAATAAATCATTCGTGATGTTTTCATACTTTATATTTTTAAGACTCGTGACCACTTGATTCGACTACCAAGATCAACACTACATGATGGTCATAGAAATTTCTCTTATGTTCCAGTTTTACAAGTTCTCCAATATAAATTACTTCATTAAAAAGGCTTCCAAAATGTACTTTATTTGTTGATTGATGGCTAATTGGCCTTTTGAAAGGCCAACTAATTAATTCCAAGACGTTTTGTAATATTTGATCTTTTTCTTTCATGCGACCCATGGTTTGGTAGGTTTGGCCATCATATAATATCGATTATAAATGTCAAGTTAGTTGGAAAAGTGATTGTTTTAAAGGGCCTAAAAGAAGGCTTGGATAACAAGTTGAACCTTAATTATACCACTGGTGTAAGATTTTAACATTATATTCCATGTTTCAATAGAGTGGCAGTGGCTAAAGTATTCCACAAGGATTCATCATCTCTTTCCTCTTGCAACATTATATACCTCTCAGTCCCCATGCAATATTTAGAATAAGGAAATCAAAGTTGTGCATTTACTTATTCTTCTTGATATTTAGTTTACTGTTTATTTGTTTCTATTCATTATATTTGATTTTCTAAGTTCAAAAAATGTTGTTTGACTAAGGGAATTCAAATTTGCATAAGTATCATCTGAAAGGTACTTAAAATGTGATTTGTAATGTGGATTTTTGGGTAATTTTTCAGAGCCCAAAGAAGGATCTTGCAGAAGAGAGGCCTATGCAAAAGCCTTCACCATGGTTTCAATCCCTCCTTCATTAATTGTTAGATAGTTAGCCTAGGCTATTGAGTAAAGATTTTGTTTCTGAATATTAAATCTCATATATATCTCAAAGCTCTATTACTTGTAGGCATACCTAAAGATTTCATTGCTTCAATAACCCCCATCTATGGAGCAATTTCTATTCTTTTTTGAGTCACTTAACTAGTTGTTTTGATTTTATAGACCTTACTTGGAACAATAGTTAGATCAAAAGACATATACAAATTGCTAAAGACATAATAACATACAGGATGCATTAACGACATCAATGGCATAACAACACTCCTTAAACCAAATGAAAGCATACACATAAGATAAGATAAGATAGTTAATGGGATCTAGCTTGGGTGGTCAAGAGGAAGAGTCGTTATCCTCCCCACCCAGGTTCAAATCCCACTTGTGACATGTATGCCAATTGTGTTCCAGGGCTAGCAAGGTACCAAAAATCTCACTCTCGCATAAGTTCTTGAGGGTGGGGCTATATGTTTCCAAACAAGCCACAAAATTGGGGCGATATAAGTTCTTTGTAAGAAAAATTGCACTTGAGATGTCACAGCCTATTGTTAGTTATTTCTGAACAAAACCAATACTCGAACACAATCTTTGCAACCATAGAACTTCCTTACTTCCATGAGTGGCTTCCATGTACTCGGTTTCTGTAGTTGACAATGCAACTACACCTTGCCTCTTACTCATCCAACTGATTGCTCCACCAAATATGTTTAAAACATAACCACTTGTAGATTTATACAGTTTAGATCTCCAACTCATTATGCATTAACAAAGCCCTGTATATACTCACAGACTACCTTAATGAGAATTTGTAAAGATATTTGAATGATTAGATGTTTAAATGTGAAAAGGGATCACATATCATCTACCTGTGGAAAATTAAAAGCATAATAGACATAAGCATATGCTTAGAAAAGGGAAAAATTGAAGGAATGCGAATGTGAGAAAATTTTACTGTCTAAAATAAATGACTGATAGGAACATTGACCATGGGTTGGTAGACTTCTCATTAAGATCATTTTCATGATGCAATTTTATGATATGCTTTCGACTAGTGCTAACCATGCTCCTTTATATCTGTATCTAAGAATGCCCCTGTTGAATTCCTTTTACGATGCCTTTTTTCTAGAGCATAGCTAGATATTTGCATGGATTGAGTTACATATTGAGACTACTTATATACCACTCACTACCAAGGCTTAGTCTATGGAATTAGTGGTTTTAAGTTAGCAATCAAGAAAATACTTCATAATTTACACTGTTAAGCTCTAAATCTTTTTCATTTGTATTAGAAACATTGTTAAGCTCTAAATCTTTGTCATTTACATTATAACCATTGTTCTTTAAACTTGTGTGTGTACTATGATTTGAAAAGCATGTTTACCTTACTGGTATCTGTAAATGATATCTTCATCTTTTGTATGATAGAAGTGGCTTTTGGGTTTCCCTTTATCAAATTTTGAAAAACATCATGAGTTAGGGAGCAATGCGGCCTTTAGAGATTTGGAGAATATTTTTCTTGTTATTGAAAATACCTATGGTATAGTCTAGACTCTAGACTACATGAAAATTCCAACTAGGAAAAACTTGTACTAAGAGTGGGATATCTAAAAGGCTAGCATTTATGTATTAGGGCTTATATATCTTAGTTTAGGTGTGGATTAGATTGAGTTAATGTTTATCATTATGATTAGCCAAGTATGACTGAATCTAAGAGACACATACATTAAGTGAAACAAAGCACGAAAGAATAATATGACAATATGATACAGGGGGGAGTCCCAAAGCTCAAGTGTGAAGGCACAAAGGAAGGTGTCATCTTTTTTAACACTACTGAGTTTCAATTCTGTTGAAAATGTTGGGTGAAGGCACAAAAGAAGGTGTCAAGTATGATTAAATCTAAGAGACACATACATTAAGTGAAACATAGCATAGAAGAAGAATATGACAACATGATACATGGGGAAGTCCTAAGGCTCAAGTGTGAAGGCACAGAGGAAGCTGTCATCTTTTTTAACACTGCTGAGTTTCAATTTTGTTGAAAATGTTGGGTTTAACTCAATCCAGAATGGCATCAAAATTTATTTKCATTTGYTGGGTTGKTGAATTTKKTTTTTRCARTCCACTCTGACYTGATTTTGTCCTCCTCTRAGTGAGTATTTATTGTTAGAGRTGCAAATGTGAATAGATTTGAACTTTGCACTTGCTTGTAAGTTAACTGTTTGAAACATGAATGTGTTTGTAAGAACAAGTGCATGTGTGTTTGTGATCCTTTAATTTATGAAAAAGAGTTGGTGTTCTTCTAGGTCTATGCTTTGTAGGCACCTGCTTACTATAGTCTAAATTCCAAGGAAGTATTATTTTTGTAATTAATCTTGAGTGCAACAAAAAGTTGTTAGCCTTGTATAGAATCTTTAGGCATGCGTGAAACATTTGATGGCCTGAATAGGGATTATCACATCTATTTGTTGCTCCAAGTCTGTTTCCATCTAGGTACTTTTCATTAAGAGTGGGTTATCTAAGTTTAGTATTTATATATTAGAAATTCTATATGTTAGGTTAGGAGTAGATCATATTAGATTCTGGTTGGTTTTAGGATTGCTGGA
>JASDQU010258532.1:0-15798 GCA_032191745.1 Picea mariana | reverse complement strand
GTAATCCAACAATTGGTATTAGAGAAGGTTCCTTCAAAAATCAGTTTAACCACTGAAAGGTAGATCATGGAGAGTACCAACTCATATAAAAATGGAATACCACAATTTGATGGATAGAAGTATGTTTTTTGGAGAATAAGAATGAACACATATATACAAGCACAGGGACTTCAAGTTTGGCAATCAATTGTAGATGGATACACAAAAAAGGAAAAGGATAGAGTAAAGGAAAAGGTGCCAGAAATGAATCTGTAGATAAAAGAAACAATACACCCTCTGCTCAAGGAAATCATCATCATGGAAGAAATCGACTTGCTCAAAGAAGACATCCATTCTCCAAGAACAATGATTTTTTCCATGGATATTGTTTCTTTTGTTCTAACTTTGGCATCAAAGCTGTAAATTGTTCCTTAATATTTAGGCATGAGCAATCAAGACACCCAATGAATAATTATCTTCCACAACAAATAATGAGACATCCAAGTAACAAACAACCACATATTACAAATTGTCAAATTAAGTTTAGAGATATGCACCTAAGGAGGTCAAGAAATAATAAACAGTCAATGAGTAGACAACATTGCAACAATCACTTTGACCTATTGAACAATGAGCTTGAATGCTATAATTGTCATAACTTCAACCACAAAGTTGCAAACTGTAATCTTAAGAATTACAAAGCAGTTCCAAGGATAAATCTCTTTGCTAGAAATGCCATCACATGGAAAAAGAAAGATAGTGAAAAATGTGGTCTAGTACTTTCAACTCAAAAACAAAAGGACTCCTGGAATTTAGGCAGTTGATGTTCCAAGCACATGACTGGAGACAAGGATAAGATTTAATCTATGAGTAAAATCAAAACAAGAAATATGATATTTGAAAAATATTGTAAGGTAAAAAATGTAAACTCGAGACAAGTGGTGGCTAAAGGCATAAGGAAAGATAATGATGTTGATATTGAATCCTCCCATGCAATAAAAGAAGAAGTAGAAGAAGAAGAAGTTGTGAATCTTAGAAAGAAGGTTGAGAATTCAAACACCCAAATCAAGTTATTGAATAGTTCCGTGATCCTGGATGAGATATTGGATAGTCAGAGATCACCAAATGACAAATCCGGTCTTGGATACAACAAGGAAGAAATCAATACTCCTAAGAAACTTGATGCAAGTCCTTCATTTGTAAAAAGGGAAAGCATGCATGACTCAGGTTCTTCATGTTCAAAGAATGAAAGAAATACTACAATATTTAGAAGATCAGACCAAGAAAGACACCCAGAAGCTACTTAGACACCTCAAAGTAAGTTTACAAGAGAGACACCTTCATGGATAAATAAAAGGAGGTATAAGAGTGTTTGTAACGATTATTATTTTACCTTGTGATGAATATGGTCATAAAAGCATTGGATTGTAGGCATCATAGAATAAAAATGAAGTTGCTATAATAGAAGATCAGAGAAGAGTGACACGGGGAGTCTTTCGTTATGACAAGAAAAGGTTGATGAAGGAGTCCCAATAAGAGAGGTGAGAAATATTGAGTTTGCTACAGAGGACACAGCTAAAGCTGAAGATGAACAGGTCCAAGAATTAGAAGGAGAAGACTCTGAGTTAGATACAAATACTCATCAGGACTCAAATAAGAGAATCCATCATGTCAGGGGGAGTATGTATTGGTTGAATATCTGATACCTCCGAAAAGTACTACAACAAATCAGGGGGGCATGTTTTCTTTGACATTGATGTTAAAAAGGGATAAAAGGAGTGATCTGGATGCTATAGTTGGAGAATAGCGCAGCCTTCAGGGTTGCCATAAATGCCAAAGGGGGAGATTGCTGGCATGTTTACATGCAGAATGTGCTTATCATTGATGACAAGAACAACAGAGACGATGGTATTTTCACAGGCAAGGAAAGAAAAAATGATGGAAAACAAGGAAAGCATAAGCTCGAGAGGAAGAGAGAACAATATGAAGAGATCAAAGATCAGAAGAGATAGTGATTTTCACTTTCCATAAGTGCTGCCGAGGTCCAAGAGAAATACTCACAGGAGGAGAAAGGGTCGAGACCTTTGAACACTTAGAAAACCTTCTAAGTCAGAGAGATCAGAAAGCTCTGAAGGAAGAGTGACAATGGTCATTGAATCAGTGTCCAGACAGGAGGAGCACACAAAAATATAGAGTCGTTGATCTGAGAACATGAATGATGAACAACAATTAGTCCAGGTTTAAAGATGTGAAGAGTTTACACTTAGGAAAGTTTGATATTTGAAACCTCCAGAATGGGAAGTTCCATCAGCCATCGGATCAATTTCAAGTGGAAGGACATGATAAGCTAGAAAAGTTTCCTCATAGAAAATATCAAGTTGTCGATCCAAGATCCTGATCGAATGAACAACACTCACTTCAGATATAAAGATGTGAGGAGGTTACACTCCTAAAAGTTTGAGATTTGAAATCCCCATAATGCAAAGTTCTGTCAGTCGTTGTATCTGGAGATCCGGCACTGACTATTAGATCAGGGATATCTATGTCAACAAATATCGTACTCAAGGACATTGAGCATACCACGTCAGGAAGGACATGTGGCACAATCAGAGAATGACAAGTGTCAAGTTGATTCGACATTTCAGATATGTGTAAATCACAAATTTGAGTGACACGTGGAAAAATTTTTGCTTGTGACACGTCATCTAGTGATGCAAGAGTTACGTCACTCTAGGAGTTTTTCTTCGAGAGTACCACCAGTACTTGCACAAAGAACCGAAGTCCCGAACACCGAAGACCCAAAGTGGATATGAGTCATTCGATATGAATATCACTTCAGGTGTATTCTTGATCGTTGATCATGTAGCAGAATATGTGTCAATGAATCGTGAACTCCGGATGAAACTTCTCCACAAAAATGCGACGGAGAAAGGTTTGATATTGTTGAAGGCCGAAGTCCCGGAGCGGATGATAGTCGTTGGATTAAAGAGTGCACATGTCAGTATATTTTCATCTCTAGGAAAACGTGAAGGAGAAAGGCTTGAGATTGTCGAAGTGCTGAAGTCTCAAAGTGAACGAGGACCATTGATTTGAGGAGGACACATGACAGGAATCTGTGGACTCCGGCTAAAAGCATTCTAAGCAAGCATAGGTTGAGAATTGAAATCTTCAAAGTTTGGAGACCTAAAGGAGATCTCGATTGTTGATCTAAGAGGGACATGCATTGTTGGATTGTGGACTCCAGGTGAAATGTTGCGGGAGCAAACAAAGTTTGAGAATCGAAACTCCCAAAGCCCGAAAGGAGAAATCGATCTCATCCATTGGTTTGGAGGGACACATGTTGTATGATCATTGAGACCAAGGATTGTGCATGGACAAAGGAAAGACAAAGCCTCGAATGAAGAGGACAAAGGTTAGCAGATCTTCCATTCCGGAAGATATCCAGTCAGCAACAATAGGGTTTGAGAGTTGAAACTTCTGGAGCTTGGATCATGAAGGAAACCTCAGTCGTTGATGGAGGAAGAAGAGATTTGGTCCACAGAATTGAGAGGACAGATCTGAACCATCCATTCAAGAGCACCATCAATATCATGAGATCGATGATCATGCTCCATTGTGAGGCCAGAACATGATCGGGCCTTAATTTTTCATGAGCGGGCCGTAATTGAAACTATGGTTTTGGAGAAAGGATGTACAGAGGCTTGTAATTAATTGTGGGGAGAAAAGAGGGTTTCCCTCAAACCACCTACGGACGTGCCTGCAATCAATTGGTCACATGAAGCTCGTAGCCCAAGGTCATATCGTGAAACAGAGCCAACACTCACTAGACAGAAATCGGGAAGAACCATTTTGGATAAGCGTCTGGTCATCGTCGATGGTCATGAGAAAGGAAGGGGCTTAGAAAGAAAAGATAGTGCCTACGGCAAACATTTTCTCAGGAAGGGAAAAGGCGCCAAATGAACAAGCACACAAAAATTCTCATTGTAACTTCCAGAAACATAGTGATTGTATCTGCCAAATAACACAACGAGCTTGAGTGTGATCGCCAGAGGATATGAATAGTGTCGAGGTGACTTCTAGAGAAGATAAGGAATATCAGCATAACACCCACCGATGATGAACACAATAAGCATAACTACTAGATAATTCAAAGAATATCGGGGTACTCACCAGAGGATCTGAAGAGTCTCAAGGTAACTGCCAGTGGAATGAATACTCATCATAGAGACAATTGATAGATGGAAAAGTGTCGAAATCTATAACTACAATAGAGAGGATAAAGCTCGACCGTGACAGAGAAGATGAAGATTCTCACTGCCAGAGAAGGCAAAGAATATCAGGATAAGCCACTGATGATGAACAAACTTAGGATAACCACCAAAGAAGACGATGAGTTGCATGGATGATCTAGCAGAGGACTAGGCATGACAAATACATGCAGAACAAAGAAGAGATATTGGCTTCTGTTGAGAGTTATTCATGCAGGTAGAAGCATGTTGTGTGTAAGAGATGAAACACATAGAAGAGGCATAGCGCATTAAATGGAAATAATACACAGAGAATAAAGCGTAGAAGAAAGATATGGGACATATATGCTTATCTTAGAGAGGAGGAGAAAGATGAGGTGTTCATGCAGAGAAAGATTAGAAGAACAGAAAGATCAAGGAGATGCGAGAAGGAAGACACTGATGCAGGCATAGCAGATAAGTGTAACACAATAATGATGAGATTGGTAAGCCTTTTGACAAACACTTTATCACTGTAATAAGTTTCAGTAACGAAGTTTTTATAATCAGGGTGGTAGGGAGGTTCTAGGGAGGACTGTTGTCCTCAGAGTTTCAAGTGCGTGCTTGAACACAGAGAGTTGTAGCTTCCATCTGGTTGTAGCTAGAAAAACTAGGGTGGAAGGGTGGTGCACGGGAGAACTATTGTTCTTTGTTATACAGTTTGGTTCCTGTGTAACCGAAAGTTGGTGCTTCCATCCAGTTGGTGTTGGAACACTCAAGGAGTTAGTGATTCTTTCTAGTGGGTGCTAGAGAAACTAGGGAGTTTGTGTTTTCTTTCTAGTGGGTGGGTGCTAGAGAAACCAGAGAGTTGGTGCTTTCAGCAAGTTGAAGCTTGTAAAACAAAGGTTGTAGCATCAAGAGGAGTTGGAGATCCAAAGAATGATAATGTACAGAAAATAAAGATTACTTATCATATCAAGAAGAAGAGGTTTTTCCCTTTATGGGTTTCCTTAGGAAATATCTCTCTCTGTGTATTTCATGTGTGTGATTGATGTTGAATATTCTATTGTTTACCTCACTGAATTATTGTAATTGTCATTGAGTGTTCTGTAAAGAGTTTGAAATGGGCATGATTGTTTAATCACAATAACAAATGATTCACCCCCCCTCTTAGTTGTCCAACAATTGGTATCAGAGCAATTTCCCTTTATTTAAGGGTAGATCCTAGAGCTTAAACATGACTAGCCATGGAGGAACTTCAACCAATAAGGCCCCGCTGTTTAATGGAACAAGATTTGGCTTCTGGAAAGTTAGGATGAGAAACTACATAATGGCTTTAGGTGCAGATGTCTAGGATGTGATAGAGACTAGTTATGTAAATCCGGATTTACTAGCTTCTAAGTATGACAAGCTAGAATTCAGATTCAACGCTAAGGCTATGAATGGTATTCTAAGTGGGCTTGCAAAAGAAGAATTTGTAAAATTTATTCACTTAGAATCTACCAAAGAAATGTGGGACAAACTCATTAGCAATTATGAAGGCAATGGAAAGGTAAAGGATGCCAAGCTTCAAATCTACAGAGTACCGTTTGAACAACTACAGATGAAAGAATACAAAGCTATTGGGAAGTACTTTCTAAGAGTTGAAGAACTAGTAAATGCAATGAAAGCTCTTGGTGAAAAAATTGAGGAAGCCTCTTTAGTTTAGAAAATTTTGAGATCTCTGCCAGATAGGTTCAACCCAAAGGTATCTTCTATAGAAGAACTTAATGATCAAAAAGCTTTGGCTTTTGATCAACTTCTAGGGATGTTGAATGCATATGAAATGAGGATAGGTAAATATAAATCCACCACTAGAGAAGCTTCTTTTAAAGAAGATAAGAATCAGGAATATGAGCCTGATGAAATTGAAGAAAAATTTGTGAAGAGACTTAAGAAAGGATAAAAAAAGTATCAAGGCAAGTTTCCCTTCAAATGTTTTAACTATGGAAAGATAGGTCACTTTTCATCTAAGTGTCCACACAAAAGGAAGGACTAGAACTCTGAAGGTAAAGAGAAGTACAAATCCAAAAGATTTGATAAAAAGAAAAGTTTATGTGTAAACAATGATGACTCTTTAGAAGTTACAGATAGTGACTCCTCCTGTGAAGATAAGGTAATGACTTTGTGTTTATGGCCAAAGAGGATTATGATAATAAAATCAAAGGAAGTGATGTTAATGATGAAGAAGATGTGGTTCACTTGGAAGGAGAGTTGATTAGTTCTTTGGAAGAGATTGACAGACTCAGGCTTAAGAAGAGAAAGCAAAAAGAATTGTTGATTTAGTTTGAGAAAGGTAGTAAAAAACCCGATGCAGACTTTCCCTTGATAAAAGTGGAATTAGAAGAGGAAAAGAAAATAGAGGACATTCTGAAACAATATTTATCATAGAAGAAGGCAAGATGTGAAACTCTGGAAGAAGTAGTGAAAACTAGAAAAGACTTGGAGAAGTTTCAAGCCTTGTATCACCAAAATGTATCAAGCATCAAAGACTCAGAAGGATCAACCACCATTCTAAATCAACAAAGGAATCCAAAGTTTAAAAATGGTTTGGGTTATGAAAAGGGATCAAGTAGTGGTCATCCAAGAAACAAAGAATCCATCAAGTTTGTCAAATATACAACCAATCACAACAACAAACCTGCAGAAACAAAGGAAGATAATCAATTGCCAAGGAGGACTAAAGGAAAAGGCGCCAGAATTGAATCTGTAGATAAAAGAAATAATACACCCTCTGCTCAAGGAAATCATCAGGATGGAATAAATCGACTTGCTCAAAGAAGACAACCATTCTCCAGGTACAAAGATTTTTTCTATGTATATTGTTTCTATTGTTCTAACTTTAGCCACAATGCTATAAGTTGTTCCTTAAGATTTAGGCATGACCAATCGATACACCCAAGGAGTAATTATCTTCTACAAAAAATAATGAGACAACCAAGTAACAAACAAATAGATATTGCATATTGTGAAATTAAGTTTAGAGATATGCAACTGAGGAGGTCAAGAAATAATAAACAGTCAATGAGTAGACAACATTGCAACAATCACTTTGACCTATTGAAAAATGATCTTGAATGATATAACTATCATAAATTCGACCACAAAGTTGCAAACTGTCATCTGAAGAATTACAAAGTAGATCCAAGGACAAATCTCTTTGCTAGAAATGCCAGCACATGGAAAAACAAAGATAGTGAAAAATGTGGTCTAGTACTTTCAACTAAAAAAAAAAGGACTCTTGGAATTTAGATAGTGGATGTTCCAAGCACATGACTGGAGACAAGGATAAGATTTTGTCTATGAGTAAAAGAAAAACAGGAAATGTGATATTTGAAAAATATTGTAAGGTAAAAAATGTAAACTCACAAGTGGTGGCTAAAGGCATAAGGACAGGTAATGATGTTGATATTGAATCCTCCCATGCAAGAAAAGAAGAAGTCGAAGAAGAATCATGTCATAAGCTGGAAGCAGAAGTTGTGAATATTAGAAAGAAGGTTGATAATTCAAACACCCAAATCAAGTTCTTAAACAATTCCATGATCTTAGATGAGATCTTGGATAGTCATAGATCACCAAATGACAAATCTGGTCTTGGATACAACAAGGAAGAAATTAGTACTCCTAAGAAACCTGATGCAAGTCCTTCATTTGTAAAAAGGGAAAGAAGGTATGACTCAGGTTATTCATGTTCAAATAATGAAAGAAATAGTACAATATTTACAAGATCAGACCAAGAAAGACACCCAGAAGCTACTTAGACACCTCAAAGTAAGTTTACAAGAGATACACCTTCATAAATAAATCAAAGGAGGTATGAGAGTGTTTGTAACGGTTATTATTTTTCCTTGTGATGAATATGATCATAAAAGCGTTGGATTGTAGGCATCATAGAAGAAAAATGAAGTTTCTATAATATAAGATCAGAGAAGAGTGACATGGGGAGTCATTCAGTTATCACAAGAAAAGGTTGATGAAGGAGTCCCAGTAAGAGAGATGAGAAATATTGAGTCTACTACAGAGGACACAAATGAAGTTGAAGATGAATAGGTCTAAGAATCAGAAGGAGAAGACTCTTAGTTAGATACAATTATTCTGCACGACTCAAATAAGAGAATCCATCCTGTCAAGGGGAGTATGTATTGGTTGAATATCTGATACCTCCGAAAATTACTGCAACAAATCAGGGGGAGCATGTTTTCTTTTACATTTATGTCAAAGAAGGATAAAAGGAGTGGTCCAGATGCTATATTTGGAGAATAGCATAGCCTTCAAGGTTTCCATCAATTCCAAAGGGGGATATTGTTGGCATGTTTACAGATAGAATGTGCTTGTCATTGATGACAAGAACAAGAACGATGATGGTATCTTTACAACAAGGAAAGAAACAATGATGGAAAACAAGGAAAGCATAAGCTCGAGAGGAAGAGAAAATAGTATTCAGAGATCAAAGATCAGAAAAGATAGCGCTTTGTGTTTTACAGAAGTGCGATCGAGGTCCAAGAAAAGGACTCGTAGGAGGAGCAAAGGTGGAGACCTTTGAACACTTAGAAAACCTTCTAAGTCAAAGAGATCAGAAAGCTCAGGAGGAAGAGTGACAATGGTTGTCGGATCAGTGTCTAGACAGGGGGAGCACGCAAAAATATTGAGCCATCAATCTGAGAACATGATCAACGAACAACGATTAGTCCGGGTCTAAAGATGCAAGGAGTTTACACTCAGGAAAGTTTGAGATTTGAAATCTCTAAAATGAAAAGTTCCGTCAGTTGTCGGATCAATTTCGAGTGGAAGGACAAGATAAGATAGGAAATTTTCATCACAAAAAATATTAAGTCTTCGATCCAAGATCCTGATCGAACAAACAACACTCACTTTGGATATAGATATACGAGGAGGTTAGTCTCCTGAAAATTTGAGATTTGAAATCCCCGGAATGCGAAGTTCCGTCAGTCGTCAAATCTGGAGATAAGACACCGACTGTTAGATCAGGGAGATCTACGTCAACAAATCACATCCTCAAGTATATGTGGCATATCACATCAGCAAAGACATGTGGAACAATCAGACAATGAAAAGTGTCAAGTTGATTCAACATTTTAGGTACATGTAAATCGCAAATCAGAGTGACATGTGACAACTGCTCAGCTCATGAAACGTCATAGAGTGATGCAAGAGTTACATCACTACGGGAGTCTTACCACCAGTACTCATGTAAAGACGTGAAGTCCCAAATGTCGAAGACCCAAAGTAGATACGAGTCGTCCGATCTGAAAATCACTTCAGGTTTATTCTTGATTGTTGATCGTGTAGCAGGATATGTGTCAATGGATCGTGAACTCGAGGTGAAACTTCTCTAGGAGAACGCGAAGGAGAAAGGCTTGATATTGTCAAAGGCTGAAGTCCCGCAGTGGAGGATAGACATTGGATTAAAGATAACATGCATCAATAGATTGTCATCTCTGGGAAAACACGAAGGATAAAGGTTCGAGATTGTCGAAGTCCTGAAGTGAACGAGGACCGTTGATTAGAGGAGGACGCATGACAGTAATCTATGGACTCCGGCTAAACGCGTTCTGAGCAAGAGGAGGTTGAGAATTGAAATCTTCGAAGTCTGGAGGCCTAAAGGAGATCTCAACTGTTGATTCGAGAGGGACACACATCGTTGGATCGTGGAATCTGGGTGAAATGCTCAGGGAGTAAGCCGAGTTTGAGAATCAAAACTTCCAAAGCCCGAAAGGCAAAATCGATCTTGTCCGTTGGTTTGGAGGGACACGTGTTCTCTGATTGTTGAGACCAAGGATTGCACGTAGACCAAGGATTGTTTGTCATCCTAGCCTCTTATCCCCTTCCCTTTCCCTTCCAAGTGGATCTTAGTCCCCCATAAATGTTTCTTCGTGTTCGGTCTACACGCAACGATGTATTTGTATTAATGATTTGAGTATTGACATATACAAAAATAGGCTCACTAGCCTTAGCATCTAGGCTCTCCATTCTAATAAACACATAATCCTCCAAGCTTATAAACACTTGGGTCACCAGCCTATAAACATAATTACAATTCAACAAGGCTCGACCTTGGGATGTTACATCCTCTTTCTCCCTTTGTTTCAAGATCATGGCTTGAGATCCCTACCATATGCGAGGGAAAAGGGATTGAAGAAGGGTTTGAGGACATTTTGTTTCTTCTATCATTACTATAGATGGTTTTTCCTTTAGAATCATCTTCTTGAGAATCCTATGTTTGGTTTTACCATTGAGGCCTCAGATATTCCAAGAGATGATCTTCATGAGAGATGAGAGGGGTGGGTGGTAATTTGTCCGTCATCAAGGAAATGTGGCCTAGGTTGACCAAGATCTTTCCCCATTCTTGGAGAAGCTTCTTGTTACTTCTTCAACCTCTTTTTCTTCCTCTTTAGGATTTTTACATTGATTAAAGGATGAGTGAGATTTAATTCATAGATAGGAGACAAAGGACTTACCTTTGGATACCAAGATTTTAAGGATCTAATTGTATACAAGGGAATTTTTCAGAAGGTATACTTTCTTCTTAGGGATGGAACTTGGGTCTTGACCCTTACAGGATTGTGCAATAGAATGTAGGTTAAGATACATAATATCCATTTCCTCGTTGTCATATGAGTCAGGTTATTTGATGAGTGTCAAGGAATCCTATTTCATGGTTTTTTGGTGCTTGGATTTGTCTTTCATGTCATAATGTTTTATAGGGTTTGTACCTCTCTGATTGACAATATCTGCATTGATTTATCTACCATTCTCAACCTGGGAGAGAGATTCAAAGGCATTACTATATTTGATGCACTTTTTAGGATTGGGTGGGACAAGGTTTCTTGATGATTTTTAACTTGTCAATACTTTTTCAAAACATTCTACATTTCTTCGAGGGGGAATGGAATTGTGTGCACCTCGGTGTTCAGAGAGAAATCATAAAAATGATGGTCGTGTTCACGACAACACCTACATCGGAAATGGATGTGCTCAGAGTCGAGGGTTTGGAATCATTCATTATCTTGATAGTATAGACTGATCAAGTCTGGGAGTTGTAACATCTAGTGTTGTTGAGTACATTTTATACTGACTTATTCTTTGAGGACACTTGCAAGCAAGTCATCCGGTTATGATACATTATGATTATGCTTTTCTTATGAGTTATATTACAATGTCATTTTGATTATATGTCAAATTCTAGATGTATATATGTATCATTAGGTATTATTGATGATTTTCCCTGAGTGTGAAGGAAACATGATAGGTTGATGATGTTGATGGCATCAATGAACTTCCTTGGACTCTGGATTGAGTTAGGGAGTGGACTTGTATTTAGTTATAGTTTTGAGTATTTATTTACATGTATATATGATTATTTCAGTATGGATGTTATGTATATGGATTATTGACAATGTTCTTTTCAGTGGATGCAAGCTCGACAACACTTGCTAATCCGACTCACATAAGGAGTAAAGGGGTCATGCACAGAAACCGGACAATTGTGGGAGAGGTGTGGTAGCGTCTCTATCACAGCCTAGTATCACTCCCACCATGACCCGAACTATAGGTTAACGATTACCTAGTTCAAGAGGTCCAAGATGCCATGAGGGAAGACTAAGACCTCATGAAAAATTCTAAAAGGCGTGAAATAAGGTAGAATCCTTATTTCTTAGACAACCCATAGTCTCTCACAAGGTCGATCAAGTGGAGTGTTGACTCCAAGTGTCAGACAAAATTCCAAACTAGTCAAAGGCGAGTGGCACCCTTCGAGCATGGAGGTGAGTCTTGAAGGGTACATCGCGTAATTAAATTTGGAGTCAATAAAAATTTAGATGGCCTAGAAAACACAATAAAATGTTTAGACCTTGTTACAATGGAGTATTAGATTAATTATTAAATTACAAACTAAGAAATCTAACAAGAGTCTAATTCTAAGATGTTTGACTAAATTAAAACATAAAAAATAGAATAAATGGATTAGACTAGTGAGTTAAGTAAATACATAAATAATAATAAAGTGGTAGATGCACATGTGTGCATGAAAATAATAAAAGATATTTTTAAATAAAAATAAATTAAAACATGAGAGAATAGGTGGTCCACATAAAGTAACATTTTGAGTCAATCTACCACCAATCCTAACTAAAAGAAGACTCCTAATCTAACTCAAACTAAAATCTAGTTACAGGACACAATATAGATGAAGAATTGGGGAACTAAGAGAAAAAATAGGAACAAATTGGGGAATGTGTAGGAAAATGCTTAAATAAGCAAAATAAAAAGGGAATTAACATGTGCAACTTTGGGAGAGTGTGACACATGTAGTGGGTGAATAATCATTTAATTAAATTATTAAAAATTAATTATTTGTGCATGAGGACATGTCACTGAGATTTTTTCTATAAATGAATTGGATAGGAAAGGAGAAAGGATCACTTGGAAAAGTATTGATATGCTATCAATTTTTTTTTGAGCTAGTTTACTTGTTGAGAGTTGGGTTCCAAACTTGGTAAAGGGTGGAAGCTCTTCCTTGAGAGGCAAGTTTTGGTGCTATTGTTTCTGGTTTCTTATGTGTCGCCCTTTTGCATCTTGAGGGCTAAGGGGGAAGAAGAGTACCCCTAACGTTGGCTGAGAGGTACTAGTGAAGTCTTTGGATTGGCAAGCGAAGGAATTAGTGCACAATTTTTAAGTTAACATCACCAGCGTCAACTTTTCTTATCAATGACTTCATTCTTGGTTACGATATTTGAATCCTTAATAACAGATTTTATATGAATTACACTTGTATTGAAATCACATGAATTATAATGGAAGTAGTTCTCGGTATTTCTGAACTATTTCTGAATTAGTAAAGAATATCAAGATAACATTATTGCTTTTTTCCTTTACGATTAGTATTGTCGAACCAACTGAATAAAGTTATTTTTCTTAATAACTTTTAAAATTATTGTATATTGAAATTCTGTTTGATCGAAGAAGTGTTAGTAAGGTGTATTGTACCTTTACTTGTCTATATTTTGAAATAGTCACAGACTGTTCCAATAGGGAGGTTACTAATCTTAACTGGTATAGAGTTGGAGTGGTTATTTTTGGGCATGAGGGATACCATACCAATGATGTTCAAGGATAGTTATAACTATTTAGTGGAATGAAAATCCCAATGTTAGAATTATAACTATTTAGTGGAATGAAAATGACAATGTTAGAATTATAATCATTTTTCTATATGTAAACTTGAGCGCAATCGTGAAGAAAATCTTTGGTTGGACGTATGGTAAGTACAAAAGATATGGATGTGTCTTGTCTATGAATGCTTATATTCTGGATATAATAGAAAGTGAGAGTTCAATACTAAAGGAATAATATTCTATTAGCATGATAAAGTTTAATATAAAAATTGTTACACTAATATAAAGTTTAATCAATTATTCCCAAGTAGTGGATGTCCAAAAGACTTAAGAATTTGAGCCTTGTTGAGAATTAAAAGGTTAAACTTGAATACAACGATTTAAAATAAATTATTCTAGAGAAAAGAATATCCCAAAAGTTTGATACTTATCCTTGGAATATTATACCAATTGATTCGTCCACATGATGGATGAGATTTTTCTTATTCAAGCATTACATAGATTCCCTATTGTTTGAAAAGTGAGTTACCTGTTGTTGCGAAGGTTAATTAATATTTCAAGGTCAATAGTTATTGGATAGATGACTTTATAAAATAAAAATAAAGGACTTGATTAATTACGATATCTATTAACTATGATTGAATACATTAGTAATTAAGTATTATGTTCTAACCTTGATTTTATGATTTGACAAGATATATGCTAATTTCATTGTTATGGAAGGGCCTACCGTATTTTATGGATTCTACTAATTAATTAATTGATGGAATATATTGGAACTCGATATATTGGATTTTATATTAGCCTTCTTGAAATTTTTCATCGAATGCTTAATGTTTTTGCCTACTAATAGGGTTTTTAAATGTCTAAAAAGTGTAGCATTTGGACGAGAGACATCATCAGTCTTGCTATTAAACTTCAAATCTAATGTTAGTAATTGTTCATGATAGACTTAATAAATGATATTAAATAAATGTATCGTGATAGTGTTGCAAAGTTATTTTTAATAAGAATAGATCATTCACTTGTTGTTATCTTATATATTAATTGTGTTGCTGATGAAGTAGCTAAACGAGTAATCCAAAACTTGTTTAAAAAAAAAAAATGTCATTTCATTATAATATAAATTTTGTTGTGCAAGGAGGGGTCATTACATAGGTCCTTGGTAATATTCATGTAAGAATATATGCAAGAGTAGGATGTGTATGAACCTAATTTGGTAATCTTCAAGGTTTTTACAAAAGTGTCGAGTGTTTTTCCAATGCCTTTGAGAATTTCTTCGTCCTAGAACTCCTACGATAAACAGTATGGGTAGGTCTAGACTGAGGTAGCAGTGAAGTCCTCTTTTTATATGATAAATTGTTCTATCCAAGAGTGGAAGTGAAGCCCTATCAAGTTGAAGAAATAAGGGCCATTCTCAAACACTCAGTCGCAATCCTCTAGATTGGAAGAAGTAGCTACGAAGAAGCCCTTGGAGCCTAGTTTGAGGTCTTTTTGACCCTTGGGTTTCCATGTTGTTTTGATCTAGTGGATGAGGGATTTATTAGTGGGCCAAATTCTCATGAATTTTAATATGAAGGCATGGTATTGCATGAATTGAATGTAGTTTCTAATTCTTCCTATTTTTATTTCATATTTCAGATCCTCAGTTTCCTTTGGTAGGAAACTTGTTGTGGAACTGGGATTGTTGGTTGTTTGTTTCTTTTGGCCTTGAGCTGTAGATTGATCTATGGTTTTTGGTTGCTTTCTTTTCCCAAATCTAGTCGTGTTTCTTTCTCTACGAGGATGGTCAGAATGATTTGATGCAGGGATGAGGGATCCACTTCAATGCCCTACTAGAACTCGACTATAGGAGGGAGTGTTGCTTCCTCCTCTAGCCGCCACAATGAGAGGAAGAGAATTAACCTAGCAGTGCAAGGAGAGGAAACGCTAGAGCCTGTTGGGGTTCTATAATCATAGGTAACCCAATTCTTCAGTTGTTATTTGGCGTTGCCCCCATGATGAAGACATTCGACATGTTGGGGTCGGTTGATTCTGTTTTTCCCTCCATTTGTTTCACCTCATCCTTCATCACCCTACCCGATCCTTTGTCACCTTGTTGTGCCCTTCATTCCCTCATCCTTCACTTCTGCACCCCTTCGCCATTTTTGACCCTACATTTGAATAAACAAACTTAGGCTAAAAGAAAAATCAATAGGTTAATAATGTTAGTAATTAAATTTAGTATAGTTAGAGTTATGTTACATTTTTTATTAATTAATTAATTAATTAATGATTAATAATTAAGTTAGTTTGTTAATAATCAAGTTAGTTTATTAGAATAAACATTAATCAAATATTAATTAAAAACAATTAAAAAATAAATAAAATAAAACCATTTAATAAAACAAATATAAAATAATTCAAATTATAAAACATAT
>JASDQU010258531.1:0-14161 GCA_032191745.1 Picea mariana | reverse complement strand
TGACAGAGGGAGCAACCAATTAGGTAGTTTGGAGAGCATTTGTGGTAGAAGATCTAGGATGGGAGAGATAACTACTTCCAGGTGATGATGGAGGATGGAATTCCTCCCTCGCTAAGAGGGAGTTTTGAAGCTTTTGTAGCATTGAGAGACATTCCCACTTGTTGAGTGTGGTGAGAATAGTTGAGTGTGGTGAGAATAACTTTCTCGTTAAGAGAGAGTGTTGATTTTTGTAGCTTCGGGCAGGTATTCTCACATGGACTTAGGTTTTGATCATGTGGGAATCATCATGGGAACCATATCACACTTTCGGTTTGGTGAAAACCCCCTTGGATTTGAGTGGGGGTTTCATGGGTTTGGTGATGGGCTTTGTGGACTTGTGTTGGGGTTTCACAAGGAAAACCTAATTTGTTGTTGAATTTTGGACGAGCATCTATGTTTACCCCTAAGGATTGTACATAAAGAAGAGAGGTCATAGTGAAATTACACATCATTGTAGATCATGTGTGATACTCCTCTGAATGCACTATTCCAATGATGGATCTAGTGCATTCAGAGGAACAATTCTTCCCCATTTTTTACACATCGAAGCAACATACCATCGACAGATATTCTAAACAAGAAGTCTCCTATAATGACGTATCTAGCAGATTCGAGGCAGAGCCTTCTTCTTTGATGAGTGTCTAAGTTATCTGGACATCTTTGATTTTGCAAATAGTAAACCAAATTTTTATACCAAGGATGTTCAGACACATGAAGTATTTGATTATCAATGTAGAACAATGTTGGTAGAGAGCTATCATGTTCATCAATTTCTTCACTAGTTTCAACATGTTGAGCTAAGTGAAGGGATAAGTCACGTCGCTTGATGGTGTTAGAATTCATGATAGTTAAATCATGCTCGTGGATATTGGAAATCCAATGTGCAAGCTTCTATGAAAGATAAGTCTGTGAGAGAAAAAACTTGATAGCGGGTAAAGGGACTTTTACCAACGTGTGCTTACCTAAGATGAAGTGGAGAAATGTTTCAACAACTTTAATAAGAGAGAAAGCATGCTTTTCAATAAAATAATATTTAAAATCATCATCAAACAAGCTCTGAGTCATGTAAACCATTGGTTTTTCATTACCTTGGTCATCACATTGCACGAGGATAAAAGAAACTACTTCCTCTGTGGCATTAGTATATATCATAAATTCTTTCTCAAAATCCGGCTTCGCCAAAACTGGTGCAGAACTGATTTCTTTCTTGATCCCTACAAAATCATTTTCAACATCATCTGTCCAAGAAAATGAATGATCTTGCTTAAGAAGATTATGAATTGGCTTGACCATTACAACAAAATCAGGAACGAACCTATGAACAAAGTTAATAACACCCATGAAAGATTGAACCTCCTTCTTGGAAATGGGAGCAGGAAGATTTATGATAGAAACAATGTTTTCGGGATCAATGCTTATTCCTGAATCAGAGACAATATGTCCAAGGAGCTTTCCCTTGGTAATTCCAAAAATAGACTTAGAAGGATTTAGAGAAATGACAAATTTCCTACATCGCATGAGAACTCTTTTAAGATGACCAAAATGATCTGATCGATTTTTAGAATACACAGTTAAGTCATCATGATAGATCTGAATAATCTTTCCAATCAAATCATCAAAATCTATTTGCATAGATCTTTGAAAAGTGGCACCTGCATTGGATAAGCCAAAAGGCATACATTCATAAGCAAAAAATCCCCAACGAGTAATAAAAGTGGTTTTATATTTGTCTTCCCTTTTTACCTTGATTTGATTGTAACCATAAAAAACCGTCAAGTAAGGACATCATCTGTGACCCTGCAAGTTGCTGCAAAATAATTTCTGTATTAGGGAGAGGAAAGCGATCTTTTATACTAGCCCTATTCAATGCGCAAAAATCTATGCATAATCTGATTTGACCAGTTTTTTTCCGAACGAGAATCAAATTGGAAACCCACTTAGAATACTTAACCAGGAAAACGATCCCCTCCTTCAAGAGTTTTTCCATCTCCTTTCAAATAGTTGCTTCTAGTGCAGGGTTAATGGGTCTTTGTTTCTTCCTAATTGGTTTTATGCCTTCCTTGATAGGAATGACATGTTGTATAAGAGAAGGATCAAAACCATGAAGATCCTCATAAGACCAAGCAAAAAAATCTTGAAATTCACCAAGCAACTTATTGAACCTCAATTTTTCTTCATCAGAACATTGGGCACACATTTTAACATTATTTGGAGACTCGAGTGTTCCAATTTTAAAGGAAATGGTTTCACCCACTTTTCTTTTTGACGACTCTTCTTTATTTTTTTCTTTGTTACCTACATCACTCGATGAAAATGAACTTTCTAGAGGAGTCAAGCCTTTAGGAATTTTGTTATCTTCCCTCGATATAATTTCCTTAGGCTTATAAGTTTCATTTTGAATGAAAGCACAGATGCTCTCATCACTAGGAAAGACCTGCCATGACTCTATGTTGTCAGGGATGTGCAGATGATACAAAGATTGAAAGGTACAATAAGGTCTTTGTGGAAGAAGTTGCTGAGTAGGAGAGGCTGAAAAAACAACTAACCTATCAGCCATTGAGTTCAATTCCCTTTTAACATGAGTGATGTTGAAATATAGTAAGTTCGAGATAAGTGCCCAAATATTTTGGATGTAACGTTTCATTAACTTGTTTCTAGGAGAGTATATCTTACGTACAAGGTTTACAACAAGTTTGGAATCTCCAAAAACTATAAGGTGACCACAACCCAGATTATTGGGATTTTCAATGCCTAGCAGTAACACTTCAAATTCAGTGACATTGTTTGTGCAAGCGAACTATAACCTATATGAAAAGTTATGAATATTACCCACAGGAGAGTACAAGATAATATCGGCTCTGTTTCCTTCATTGGAACATGAACCATCAAAGTGCATATGCCACATCCCATCCTCTAAGTCGATTTGTTCCAAGGTAGTGTTGTCCTCATATGAAAATATGGAATATACTGCTAGGTCCTCCTCGAAATAATTCACATTAGGTTGTGGGACACTTTCTATGTAAGGTGAAATTATCCCCTCTCTTAGGAATATGATGTTTTTACTATTCCGAGGGATGGATAAGTGTGTCCCATTGAGTGAGAGGTATCCACCTGTCAAAGATTTCCAATCTCTTCCTAAGACGATCTAATAATTACTCATTGTCATATCTATTACCTGAATATTAAGGGTTGTTCTTATTTCAGGATGCACGCACAAAACCAAGGTCACGTCCTTGATTTCACCTATGGTTGTTTGTTGTAAAATATTATAAGAGAGCATTCTTATGTCATTTTCATTTGTACAATACAAGACTAGCTCTTCCATAATAATTTTCGACATTACACTTGGGCCCGAACCGCCATCAATGAGGCAACAATGGGAAATCTTGTCCATAATCTTTACCAAAATATAAAATGGGGTTTGTTTTTACAGGGTGTCTAAATTTATGTACACCTACTTTATTTACAGATGAATCCTCTTCATCTACCTCTTCATATAGGTTGGCTACAATGGAAGCTCTTCCTTCCATAAAAGTTTTTAGATGCTTTTGTTGTTCAGGGACGACAACCATGTCTAGGAGGGTAGCATCTGCTTTGATGTTGGCCAACTGATATAGAATGTTGTATTTGGAAGAGGGAAGAGGGGAGGTAGGTCCTTGACTATCAGGAGCCTTAGGAACCTAAACAGTAGCAGCTGGTGAAGATGAGCTTGGGCTAGAAGAAGTGCGGGGATGATCATATTTTATTCTTGGAGCATATGATTTATTCCTAGTATTTATGATCATGACATCCTCTGGCTCTGCAAAGTCTAGGACAACAATAGTATTTTCAGGTCTCTTACCAAATATTTTATCTATGGAACTCTTCTTTGCTTCACATGTACTTTCCTCATGGTGTTTCTCGCAAAAGTTACACCAACTACGAGGCATGATAACTTTAGGCTAAAAATTATTTTCATTTGGATTTCTAAAGGGGGGTGCAAAAGAAGATGAATCTCCAGGAGTAAGAGAGGGGGCATTTCCTTTTCACTCATACGCTATCATTCGATTATTCATGTCTTGTACAAGCTATAAGATGGTAGACATGTCTGTCTGCTTAATTGAGTCTCCCTGAGGAAGACTTGTTCTTTCAAGTTGTTCTTCATACTCTAAATAAGTGTGCAGAGTGGAACCAAGGTTATCAATGACCTTTTACTCAAGCCTATGACGATAGGGGGAATGTAATTCATTATAATAATGCATGAAAGTGGCTTGGTTTTGAGGGCGAATGAGTTCATGGATTTGGTTGTACAATTTGGTGAAACACAAGTTGAGGGACTTGATAGTATCACCATCTTTATAAGCGATGTTATTGTACTCTCGTAACTGCTCGGATGGGCTCTTAGATTTCCCATAGGTATATTTGAACCAATAGACTAACTCCTCCCATGCAGATAAAATCTTAGGAGGGAGATCAAATAAATCAGTTGTAGCCTTCCCTTCAAGGGAATTCACAAATAAGCACATACACATATCGTTGTCATTGGCTCCTATGTTGTGACAAGCATTAGAAAATTCCACCAAGTGTTCATTCGTAGTGACAATGTTATTCCCTGAAAACATAGGGATATTCTCTTTGAATTTAGGAAGTGGACGAGTAGCAGGTACTAGGTTAAGAGGGGAGGAAACATGCCACAGGGTAGTTGTAGCATCTTCTTCAAACTAAAAAATCCCATACTTTTTAATGACTTTGGCAGGGTTTGTAGTAGATTGGACAGGGACTTGGTGACTATATAAGTTACCAATCAATGACGAGGTTGAATATTGAGATGAAGAAGCACCTCCAGTGCCACCAGAGCCACCACTAGATGCCATCTTGTGAATGATAGGTAAGGGAGAGAAAGACGAACTAGATGAATCAGATAAATTTCTCCTTAGAGCACTTTGTTGGGTTGACAAAACAATGTTCCTTCTTCCTATTTCACCAATAGGATTAATTTCCGGAGATAAAAATCTTCTTCTCCTAGAGATACGAGGGTCTAAGGACATGAAAAGAAGATCAAAACTATAGGAAAAAGAAATCTATGGCTGATTCGCAGGCTGTCTTTGCCTAGTTTCCCAATGCTCTTGGATACTTATGTCTTATTCAATTTCTTCCCATGAACGATTAAGCTCAACCCAGGTATTAGCGGTATCTAAGATGGTATTAAAAAAGTTTAAAGCAATGTTGGTCTGATCTTGAAGACTAGGCTCAATATTGGGCTGCCTTGCAACATGTACAATCATTAAGAAATGAAATAGTCAAAGGATAAATATCAGAAACGTAAATATATTCAATGATAATAAAGCATACAAATTAACTAGAGAGATATGGAAGATCTCCCCAATATGGTCGTCAAATAAATGTTGAGTAAAAGATATGAAATAATCTTACTCAAGCTTTTTCAGATCTTGCTTGGCTAATGCAAGATAGGCGGGAAAATCACCCTATGTTTATAGCCTCAAAAATTGTTTCCTAATCCACAAGTATTAGTTACAAGGGCTTAGGCTGATTTTTTAAAATAGAAGATTACTGTAAAATTCAACATTTTTATATAATTTTATGAATAGAACAGATGAAAAAGTAAATGTGGAGACAAAAGAAAAAATACCAAGTCACATATTAACACAGATGAGACAGAATAACAATCACTTATTTCATTCCAAGAAATCAAAAGAATCGTTCTCTTTACAAAAATCCCTGAGGAAGTTTGGACCAAAGTCAAACTTAGATGTCCCCAATGAAAACCATACAAAAGGACTTATGACAGAAAGTAAAAAACTGGACTTTAAAAGCTGGATCAACTTGCCACAGATTGCTGCCCACTCGACTCTGCACAATATCCTTTATTAGTCATGAAATTTAATTCATAAACAGACAAGTCTACATATACTATCAAAGATAGATCAACACCTTTGAAAACAAGTGTCTGAATGATGTAATTAAACTTTGAATCTTGTTGTCTACAATATGACCCTGATGTCATAAAATAGAATTAAGCTTTTAATGAATTAAAGAATGAATGAAAACTGAACTATCTCAATAAAACTCAAGAGAAAACCTTAGTATGCTTTATCCTTCTATTCTCCCCTTGTTCTTCCTTCTCATTTTTCTTTTATGCATCCCAAATTAGTTGAAGTAGTTCAACTACTTCTTGTAGTTAAGTTAACTAAAACTCAACTAACTTTTAGTTAGGGGAATAATTAATATAATAATAATAAGGGTCTTTTAATAAATAATAACCAGTAGGTGGGACCCCTTGTGACTCCCTTTAGTTTCTTAACAAAAATAAACATAACTAGTCAATCAATCACACATATACCTCCTTATGGCTCCCATAATCATTCTCATAATTTAAAACTTAAATATCAATGATATTTTAAATCATATCCAAACATATAATATCCAAAATATCCAAAAATAGTATGTTGTCCAAAAACTTCAGCAGTCAACTGTTCTCAACAAATCAATAATAAAATATACTCAAAAACCATATTTGCCACTTTAGGATGCAATTTTCCCTTTGTTGCTGTTGTCTCCTTTTGAATTTTCTGAATTAGCCTTAGGTTGTGTGGAGCCTTGAGGCTTGATCTCACTGATGAAATGAGAACAATCATCTCTCAAGTGCATGCAGGATGAAACAGATTTGGTTGAATCACTTGAGGGAGAGGAGGGGGCAACAATAACGTTTCCTTTGTCATGCATGTGGTGGGTTTCAATTTTGAGTCTTTTTCTTGCGTGGGAGGACTATACAGGTGAGTGTGCAGGGGAAATTTGGACATTTTGGTTAATCGGTGGAGGAGGAGTAGGTAGAGACAAATTGGGCCAGCCACAATGTTGGGAGAATGTTTGGTGAACAATCTACTACCATCCGTCATTCTCAGGAACTTCAAGTTGCAATGCAACATGAGGGGGGATAGGGATACCAAGGACATGCTGGGGTTGGAAGGGAGTCCTTTCTGGCCTAGGTTGGACTACCCCTTGTCCAATCCAATTGAAAAATCCAGCTTGGAAGAGCTATTTTAATTCTTATGGATTTACATCAAAATGTATCGAGAATCTTGGCCTTCTAGGCCCTCTGTTCCAATTCCCTCTTCCCTTGTTATTTCGGCCATGGCTTCCTCTACTGAAGAAGCTCATCTTGTATGCAACGTTTATTAGAAACTAGTTTTTTAAACAAACCATACATGACATCTCTTAATATGAAACAAAGTTTGGCTCAACAATCACTTCAGACCCATGCAATTCAATCCATAAAATTCATTTAATAATTGTCAATGAGAAGGGGATGAATAAGGGTTATGGGATATCTGAGCGAGTTGTATTGAGCGGAAAAGTGATAAAATGAAAGGGAGTAAGAACATGATTACTTCTCAATAATTCATTAAACAATCGACTGTGCAACAATAAAAAAATCATATCAACTATGATCCATGTCTGTGTTATTTCTTAATCGCTGTAATACATAGTTTTTTAATTTAATTTAAAGAATAGGGCATGCAAAATGAATATGGGATTGTGAGGGGATTCATAATGAGCGAAAAAGTGAGAAAATGACAGGGGATTTAGTGGATATTGTTCATAAAACAAATTAAATAATCAACAATCATAACTATGTATTAAAATCAATCCAAAAAGCATCAACATTCACTGTTTTTCAATTATATACAAAACTGCTTGTTGTTTCAATAATTAAACTTCCCAGAATTATTTAATTCATAACAATCTATGCCATCATAACTTATAAAAATCTTTTCCATTCAACAATCCTATTTAACAAAACTTTGATCCCCCCTCTTTTTTTAAAGAATTATCAAAACATGCACAACAATATGCTCGACATCTATCCCTGATAATCCATAATGCACCATGATAACAATCAACATCAACTGTTTACCAATCAACAATTGGGCCCAATTAAAATATACACAGGTCTCTTTTCAAACGTGAACATACTTCAAAATATGCCCGATTACACATAAGTCTTCATCATATCAATCAACAAAAACTTGAAATGAAACAACAATCAACCCAAACATAAAACCCGAGCCTTATCTTTGTGGACATAAGTTCCTTTTAAAACCATTTGTAGTCTGTGCGATGTTCCAATATAACCAATCATATATGAGTGAACATAACTCAATTGACACACATGCATCATTTTAAAACTTGTCAGAACCCTGATCGAGCTCAATAAAATTCATACACAGGTGTCCTCATATGCAATTAAGACCACGTTGGATAAAACACAGTAAGCGAAACCATAACCAGTAGGAAGACAACCCTCGACTATATGCACTACTCATTTCATTCTTATTCAAACAATTTTATCATACAAGGACGAGACAGAGACTCGACGAGAGAGCATGTGTCTTAAAGACTTCCATAATCATTTACTTAAATGATAACCAATAATTGACAACCCTAGAAGGTGCCCGAGGAGAGAAAAGACAAGTTGGAGTCTAAATTGGGCTCTGTCAAAATCAAATGCAGGGAGGCAACAAGAGCTCGTTCATCTTTTAAACAAAAACACAAAGAGCTGAGGGTCTTCCGGGCTTATATCAACCACAGAAAAAAAAAATATTTCGAACAAGAAACAACAATGAGCCATACGGTATTCAATTATTACTCCAAGTCTCGGTAACATAACCAATAGTTAACACCCGAGGAGAGAAAATATAGTGCGAGTAAAATAACCCAGTGCACACGATGCGTTTAACACTTGCAGATAAGAGGCAAGGGTTAACTTAATAGAGGTGGGTGTTCAACACAGCGAGACAATGTATCTTCCCAATCACCCTGGAGATTAATAACTTTTGACAACAACAACAATGAAGTCACACACACATCCCTTAGACAGAGCACCAAGATAAAACTTGTATCAATAAAAAAACCACACATGCCTGTGTTAATATTTGGGTGACTAAGAAAGACTGGAACTTTGGGACACTTCCAATGAAAAGATAGTAAGAGCATCCATAGACACCACTCGAGGTTTGAAGAAAAGAACACAACGACTATTGACAATTTCTTTGTGACTGGGTGAGGGTTACCATAACGACTGAGAGGAAACGAGTTAACGGGTAGTGATACACAGAAAAAAATCCTCAATCATCAACCCAGAGCCATATCGCGCCACTGTTATTATTATTCCACAGAGACTCATCATAAAATTCATACTGACCAAGCAACCACCAATGTGTAACTTAATAACACCCATTGCTTTGATTATAATTGCCAACAATTTACAATCGTCACAAAGAGCCATAACACCTAGTTACAAACAGTAAAAAATCTCAAGGACACACATAATCCAAGCATCACTGAGCCATCATTTGGTTCATGCAACAGAAAATACATCATGGATAGAGAGAAAAGAATCACACCTGTGGGAAAAATGCTTAAATGGAGAGTTGGTCGAGCCTCCCTTCCAAAAACCTAAAAACGCGGAGCTTCACAACCAACAGAGCGAAATTGAAACAATGGAGCATTGCTAGGGTGACGGGCGATAGGGAAAGTATGGAGTGACATGCAGTAAATGCATGTCACTTCCATCACCTAGCCCCATTCAATTGTAAGTACGAGACAACCAAATAAACATAACATTCACTAATAATCAAACCATATAACCAATGCATATTCAATGCCAAACCATTGTGAGATCTGAGATAATATCCATTGCATAGTGCGCCACCCAATACAGTTTACACATCAACCCTTGCCATAACTCCAAGCAATAATACATATTAACAATGCTATATGCGAATCCATTCAAATCTAATGAAATTTGCATAATCGATTAACCAACAAATAACATAATAGTTAGGACTAACACTAGTATCCCTTAACTTCATTCGAAACTTGCATGTAATCCCTTTACATAGTTCCTTTCTCTTTGCCATACTTTAGAACATTTTCATAGTTTTTTTCTTTGTTTTAACCATGCTACCATTAAAATATCCCTTGCATATATGTGGCTAGGTAATCAACTTAAGAATTAGTAACAAAGTTGTAACATAGAAGCTGTAACAACATCATCCTCATACCCATAAAATCTGTTCAATGTCACAAGTTATTACCAAAAGTGTTCCACAATAATGCATTATCCACTTATTATCATGCCAATATGAAATTAAGATTGTATCATAAAAAATGTAGGACTGTGTAGGCAAGATCACAACAACAAAAAAACATGTATAATATGTCTATCCTTGCGCCTCTAGTCTACAAGGGGGTCCTACCTACTAGTATTATATTATTAGCATAGTTAAATAACAACGCTTTAGCAATACTTT
The DNA here is from genome assembly GCA_032191745.1 of Picea mariana. Classification (NCBI taxonomy): domain Eukaryota; kingdom Viridiplantae; phylum Streptophyta; class Pinopsida; order Pinales; family Pinaceae; genus Picea; species Picea mariana. Next base: position 3,809 of record JASDQU010258531.1, on the reverse strand, counting down.
GCGGGCGAAATTCATCGTTACGATTTTAATTGTCAACACATGGTTGATGCACTTGTTTATGGTACAGGTTGATTATAGGTTGATTGGTACAGGTTTACAATAGTATATCTCACAGTGATAGTGTGACATTGGTTCCATCATTCTACTTTTACGTCAGGGTGGTTGTACAGGGAAAGGATAGGTGGTCGTAGCCACCTTATGATTGTAGCCGAAGAACATAGGGGGTTGTAGCGTCCTTTTGGTTGTAGCCAGAGAATTGGGGAGTTGGAGCTTCCCTCAGGTTGTAGCCTGAGAAAATAGGGGGTTGGAACCTCCTTCCAGTTACAGCTAAAAAAAAAGGAAGTTGGTGCTTCCAATGAATGTAATTCTTAAATACATATAAGAAAAAACATTATGCGGTTTTCTCTTGCTTTGAGTTTCCATGTAAAAACACTGGTGTATTGTTTATGTGTATGATTTCTCATTTGTTCATTGTTTATTTACTCTGCAATTATTGGATGATAATGTTACATTGATATAACACTTGCATATTGTGGTTAGAAAAGGATTGAATTTCTCTATTACCGATTCACGCCCCTCTCAGTAATCCAACAATTGGTTTAAGAGCAGGTTCCTTCAAAATTCAGTTTAACCACTGAAAGGTAGATCATGGAGAGAAACAACATGTATAAAAATGGAATACCACAGTTTGATGGACACAAGTATGCATTTTGGAGCAGAAGGATGAAAACATATATACGGGCATAGGGATTTGGAATTTGAAAATCATTTGTATATGAGTACAAAGAAGCAACAGTTTCGCCGACAAATGAAAGAGCAATAAAAATCGGTCAAAATAATTCCAAAGTCACGAATGCACTTCTGAATGGTCTTTGTGAATCAGTATTCACCAAAGTTTTCAGAAGAGCAACTCCTTTCAGAATATCTTCAACTCTCAGGTATCAAACTATATTTTTTGGTTTATGTTATGCATGTAATAATTTTGGACATAAATATATGAATTGCAGAGCTAACAAGAGGAACATAAACAACTTTGAAATTCATACACAAAAGGGTTATCCAAGAAGGGCTAGTAAAACACAGAGAAGAAATTACAACATGTTTGAATCATTGAGCACTGAAGTGGAATGATACAAGTGTAACAACTTTGGACACATGGCCAAATATTGCAAAAGACAGTTCCTCCTAGAGAACCACAATGGAACAACAACAGTCACATACAGGAACCTCAGAAGAGAACATGGATAAGAAATAAGAATCAATATAGCAATGAAGAATGCACACTCGCTCTGCAAGATAAGAAAAAGAAACGTGGTTGGTATGTTGACAATGGTTGTTCAAAACACATGACAGGTGATAAAGATAGGTTTCTTACATTAAGAAAGGAAAGAGATGGATCAGTCTCCTTCAGAAATGATGATTCAACTAAAATCATTGGAAAAGGCACAGTGATAATTGGAAACAAGAATACCAAGGTAGAAAATGTTCTACTAGTAGAAGATATGAAACATAATCTTATAAGTGTGATTCAAATGTGTGACCAAGGTAATAAATTTACTTTAGATTCACAAAAGTGCAAGATAAGAAAAGAAGGTTTAGGAAAATTGATTGCAACAACTGCAAGAACTTCAAGCAACATATATGCACTAAGTGAAATTGGAAATGAAAAGTGTTGTGTAGGAAAGGGAGATTAAAGTTGGATATGGCACAGAATAATGGGTCACATACACTTTGATAACCTTTTCAAAGTCAGCAAAAAGGAAGTAGTTAGAGAAATTCTCCAGTTTACGAAACCAACCAACACTTTATCCAAACATTGTCAACAAGGAAAGAAAACAAAGACCATGTTTAAATCAAAAGAATATACAACGACAAGACCACTGGAAATTGTACATACTGATCTAGTTGGACCAACTACAATAAAGGGTTTAAAATGTGAGAAATACTTTATGTTATTAGTTGATGATTATACAAGAATGGAAACAGTTTCCTTTCTCAGGAATAAGTTAGAATCTTTTGAAAACTTCAAGGTCTACAAGGAAATGGTTGAAAATGAAATGGATTCAAAAATCAAATGTTTGAGATATGATAATGGAGGACAGTTCACTTCAAAGTAATTTATGGACCACTGCAGCGGACATGGAATGAAAAGGCAATTCTCCGTTGCTAGGACACCTCAACAAAATGGAGTTGTTGAAACAAAGAACAAAACAGTACATGAAATGGCTCGAACGATGTTAATGGATTCCAAATTGACAGATATCTTTTGGACACATGCAATGCATACAATGGTTCACATTCAAAAAAAAGTAATGCTCAGAAACAACACTGACAAAAATCCCTACGAGCTATGAAAAGGAAGACCAACAAATGTGAAGCACTTCAGAGTATTTGGAAGAAAATGCTACATCAAAAGAGAAGATGGAAGAATGGGAAAGTTTGAATCTCGTGTGGACAAAGGAGTACTTGTTGGTTACTCAAGTACAAGGAAATCATACAAGTGTTACAATATGAGATTGAACAAAGTTGTGGAAAGAATCAATGTAACAATTGATGAAATAGGTGGAAGAGAATTAAAGGAAGAAGAAAATGAATCAATGGAACAACTTTACGAAGAAGCAGAAGATGAAGAAGAAGTAGAAGGGGAATATGAAGAGGATCAGACAAAAGTAGAAGAGAAATTTCAATAGGTGCCTCCAAAGACACCTAGCAAATGAGTACAAAAGAATTATCCTTCAGATCAAATTATCGAAAACAAAGATGCAGGAGTTGAGACTAGAAGAATAATCCATTCACCAAAACAAATGCACCTAGCACTCGCATCTACGATTGAACCAAACAGTTTCAAATAGTCTAGGAAGGATGAATTTTGGAATAAGGCCATGGATGAAGAATTGGATCAAATAGAGAATAATGACACTTGGGAATTAGTTCCAATACCAAAGAATAAGAATGTGTCTAACACTTTGAGCTAGATTGGTATGTAAATGATACACATAGGTTGAAGGAATTGACTTTGAAGAGACATTTTCTTCAGTTGCCAGAATGGAAGCAATCATATTGCTCCTAGCTTATGCATGCTCCAAGAATATTAAAGTGTATCAGATGGACGTGAAATCAACTTTTCTGAACGTGGAACTTAAAGAAGAAGTTTACATTGAACAACCAGAAGGATTTCAGTTGTTAGAGAATGTTGATTATGTGTGTAAATTGAAGAAGGCCTTGTATGGTCTAAAACAGGCTCTTAGAGCATGGTACTCTAGACTGGATAAATATCTACAATAGGAAGGGTTTGGAAAAGGAAGTGCATACAACAACCTCTACATAAAGGTAACTCAAGATAGTATTTTATTAATTGAAGTTTATGTTGATGATATTATTTTTGGAAGCAATGATGAAAGGTTAAGCCAGAAATTTGCAAAGGATATGTAGAATGAATTTGAAATGTCATTACTCGGAGAACTGTCCTTCTTTCTGGGTCTTCAGATATGTCAAAGAAACCAAGGAATTTTTATTTCTCAAACTAAGTATATCATAGAAATGCTAAAGAGGTTCGAAATGGAAGATTGAAAACCACTTACCACTCCTATATTGGCAACTTACTATATGTGACAACATCCAGACCATACATAATGCAGGTAGTTGGTTAGGTGGCACAATTTCACACAACACAAAAGGAATCACATGTATTAGCAGTGAAGAGGATTTTCATATATCTCAAAGGAACAAAAGATTTTGGATTATGGTATCCAAAAGGAAAGGATCTATCACTTATTGCCTACACAGAAGCAGATTGGGCATGTTGCATT
>JASDQU010258529.1:3019-15721 GCA_032191745.1 Picea mariana | reverse complement strand
AAGGATTCTCACCAAATGTACATTTTACAAGAGATCCTAGCTTCTTATTTATACTTTCATCTTCTAGGTCACTTAACCCATTTTTAGGTTACTTAACCCATTTCTAGGTCACTTAACCTATTTTCCTTATTTTAGGGTTAACCACTTTCCATGAATAGAAAGTTCTCCAATACTTCATCATTTAAATATTCCTTCTTGATTTTGTCACTCTACTTTATCATTTAAATAATCCATCTTGATTTTGTCACTTTACTTTATCATTTAAATAATGATTTCTTCTTTTCAAGCACTTTTACTTCTTTGACCTTGGGGGCTTCAAGCCTTCATATGGGGGTCCTCCAACTTCATAAGACCATAACTCTCAAACCGTGAGGAGTTATGTGACATTCCACATACCACCGGAAATGGCATGTCAAGCACTATCCATCTAGGATAGTTTCGCCAAAAACTTCATTGATCTCCATCTCATTAGTCCACATGCAAGCATGGGTCCTCCAACCGTTCTTCTAGGATAACCCAATCCATAAAGCGTCTTCCCTTGAGGGCTTTCACCATAAGGGGACCACTTTGGAGTTCATCCATTTGTGCACCTTATCAACCATGATAAGACAATAGTGATTCATCTTTGCATCAATTCACCACTGCATCATATATATCAACTATGCATCATGTATCAATGATAACTCATTGATCCATCTTCATCAATGAATCATAGCAATGATCCATCTTTATCAACTGGTTTCCACTTGGACATATATCATTCTCATCAAGGGAATCATCCATCTTTATCAATTGGTTTCCACTTGGACATATATCATTCTCTTCAAGGACATCATATAAATCAATTACTTGACATCAATCAATGACATAAATCAAACCAAACCATTTACATTAATGACATATGATCCAATAATCTCCCAAATAATCAAACCATTGGCATTAATGACAACATGATCCAACAGTGCCAACTACTTCTCATGGAAATCCCATATGGAGGATGTTTTAAGAAGTAAAGGATTGTACTGGATTACCTTGGGAAAAGAACAAGAACCCAAGAACCCACTAATGATGAAAATAAAGTCAAATGAGATAATAAGAATGACGAAGCACGTGGAATAATTGGAATGTCCATCTTTCCCAATTTAAGGTTTCACCTTCAAGGAATTGATGGCCCAGATAAATCTTGGGAAAAGCTTGAAGTTGTGTTTGGTAAACACAATATTATTCGTGCCCATTGGATATAAAACCAATTAATGAATTTAAGTCCCAATGATTTTCCTTTCATTGAAGACTGTTTATCTAAGTTCAAAAAACTTAGAATTTTATGTAGAGACTGCAAAATAGATCTGAAGGAAGACCAATGAATCTATATTATTCTTTCTAAGCTTGGTAATGCACATTCTGTGTTTGTATGTACCTTTTATGCCACCAGCGAAGCCTTAGGGAGAGCTTACCGAAATCCATCTCTTGAGTCTTTTTGTGATGCTTTTATTAGAGAGAAAGATAAAATTGTGCAACTTGGAGTGATCCGTACTGTAGGTACCTCCAACAAAGCCTTAGTGTCTCAACAAAAATATAAATCCAAGAATCCCAAGAAGCAACATCCTCGACACAACAACAAGCAAAACAAGGGTCTCAAACCCTCTTTTCCAACTTCAGCTCCTATTGGTGACAAAGGAGAAAAATCTACAAGTAAGAAGACTGACATACATTACAACTTTTGTGGGAAAGATGGTCATGTGGAGTCCAATTTTCTTAAGAATATGGAAGCTTTAGAAGCAAAAATGAAGAATCACAACATTAGTATTGAGTATTCTTCTCATGGACATGCACTTTCTGCTTATGTTTTCTCCTTCAATGCAACTTCTACTTCTTCTTCTGATGAGTGGCTTATCAATTCTAAAGCATCTTATCATATGGCTAAGGATAAAGCCATCTTTTCTTCTCTAAATGAATGTAACACCAAGAAAATCTTTGTTGATGACGATAGATCTCTTAGTGTTGTACGGTATAGAAAAATTCAAGTATATAATGTTCATTTAAATGATGTATTATGTTTTCCAAGTCTTTCCTGTAAGCTTCTATTAGTATATTAGATCACTCATTTAGGTGAAGGTAAAATCGTAGAGTTTTCACCTCACCAAGTTGTAATTAAGGATTTAAAAGATCCAAATCATGTCCTCACAAATGGAATTGCTGATGATATTACTAGGTTGTACAAGTTTGACAACTTTGGATCATCACCTTTTCTATCAGTTTTTGTTGCTCATAGAGATGGCTTGAGAAAACTTTGGCATGAGTGGTTTGGTCATCTAAATTATCGCTCATTGCAACAACTATGAAATCAATAGATGATGACTAGTATTCCTCTTGTTTCTTGCATAGATGGTGTTTGTGTCGGTTGCGTTCTCAACAAACATCATTGGGACAATTTTGACAAACATACCTCAACCCCTTTGTAACTTGTTCCCAGTGACTTATGTGGTCTGCTTTCTTCTCCTTATTTTTATGGGTGCAAGTATTTCTTAACCTTCATTGATGACTTCTCTAGATGCACTTGGGATTACTTATTAAAACTTAAGAGAGAAGTGTTTGACAAGTTTTTGGCCTATAAGGCCCTTGTAGAAAAAACAATTTGGACATCAACTTCAAATCTTAATAACATATAATGGATGAAAATATGTGAACAACAATTTTACAAGTTACTGCACTTCACAAGGTATCCAAATGCAACACATTGTTCCATATACACCACAACAAAATGGTGTTGTTGAGAGAAAGAATCACATATTAAAAGAAATGGCTAATTGTATGATCCAAGCTAAGGGATTAAGCCTTAATTATTGGGCGGAATCCATTAACTGTGAAAATTACATAGTAAATCGCATTCCCACAAAGGTTCTAAGTATAACACCAGAAGAAGCGTGGAATAAAATTAAGTTATATGTAAGTCACTTTCGTGTACTTGGCAGTGTAGCATGGGCTCACGTTCCTGATGAGAAAATGAAAGATTTACAACCTAAAAGTGAGAAGTGTGTTTTTGTTGGAGATTTTGAAGACGTCAAAGGTTACATACTTCTTCAACCTCATTCTAATGAAATTATTATTAGAATATATGTTAAATTTGATGAAAAACTCTTGACCTACAATCCTAATCGGTGTTTGTGCCTTCTTCATCCTATGAGCCACCTTCGACGTTTGTTCCATATTCTATTCCTATTTTGGTTTCTTCTTCTTTAGATGATGATAATGAGGATGAMAATCCACCTCCTCCTACTCACCTTCCTCTAGATGATTCCATTGAATATGAACCTGCACCAACACCATAGCTTCCTAGATGGGTCATTTTAACTTGAGAAGCAACTAGTGATATTGCTAGTTATCCTTCCGATTAGTTTCGAACATGTTCATAGTTCTAGAAATCCTCTTCTATGTTGGATCAAGTTTCAAATACTCATGATCCAGAGACATTTGTAGAATATTCAGGTCATCCAAATTGGGACACAACAATGAATGAAGAGTTTCGCTCTTTAATGGTGAATGATACTTGGGATCTTGTACCTCTTTCAAAAGGAAGAAAACTTGTCAGATGTAAATGGGTGTACATAAATAAGTATGCTTAAGATGGAAGTGTTGAAATACACAAGGTTAGTTTCCAAGGTTTTCTCTCAAGTTGACGGCATTGACTATAATGAAACCTTTTCCCTCGTTGCCAAAATGAATTCCATCTACCTTGTTCTAACCGTTGCAACCCCACATAAATGGGAGGTCGATAAGATGGATGTCAAATCCTCCTTCTTGCATGGGGATTTGCAAAAATAAATATACATGCAACAACCTCATGGATTTTTCCATAATGAATCAAGCCTTGTTTTCCGCCTTAAGAAATCTCTTTATGGTCTTAAGGAAAACTCCTTGAGCTTGGTATGCCAAAATGGACAACTTTCTTCTTGATACCGACTTTTCTAGATGTCATTACGACCCTAATATCTATACCAAGAAAGTAGGAATCAATCTCATAATGATTTTTATTTATGTTGATGACCTTATCCTCACTGGTAGTGACCCTAAACTTTTAATCCATGTGAAAACCAACCTTAAGAAGAAATTTTAAATGACCGACTTAGGTTATTTGCACTATTTCCTTGGCCTCGAAGTTTTTCAAACCAAGTAAGGAATTTTTCTTTCCCAATATAAGTATGCTTGTGACCATTTGTTACACACCAAAATGTCACACTTAAGTGTCACATCTATTTACACCTAAGTGTCGCAAGTGTCGTAAAGTGTTGTATGCACCTTATTAAGTGTCACATGCACATTGTTAAGTGTTGTATGCACCTTACTAAGTGTCACATGCACTTTGATAAGTGTCACAACCATTGACACCATGAAAAAATATTTGTCATAATCCTTAAGTCATTTGGAGAAAGAAACCCATCATTTGAAAGATGGAATCATGCCTTTTACTTGGAATTCTGGCCATTTTTGGAGGATTTTGGAGGTGAACGCTCCCCTGCCCATGTATAGGGAGTGTTGAACCCTTACCAACACTCCCCTACCCATTATTAGGGAGTGTTGACAATGCCCTATACTTAGTTCTAAGGGGGAATTGAAGTGGTTAGAGGGATTTATGGAAATCCCATATTTTTCTAGGGAACAGCTCCAAAGAGATGAGGTTTGTTTGGGTTGAATCATATCCCATGGCTCTATCTTAGGCTAAAATCCCAGCTCATGGATTCATATGCTCAACCACTTACCAAAATATTCCATGGTGGTTAAGCCTCCCAATCCTATATATTGAGAGAATTTCCATGGTGAAAAGGGAAGGAATCCACTAAATCATCATCATTATGATCTTAAGACATTCATGCAAGGACTGGACTGGAGATCTTGGAGAAGTTGTTGCGATGTCAAAGGTGATTTGTAAGTGATTTATTTATTGGATTTCCATTAATATAAACTTGGCCTATTCCCTTAAAGTTCATGTGTTCAAACATATGATTGTCTATCGTTATTTTAGTCATCGCAGATAGATCTATTTTGTTTAACAACATAGAGTAGAAGAAGGATATTCCTTGTTGTTCATTGCAGGTCCTGTCTTGCGCTTCGTAGCTTGGAGATCAAGATCAAATGTTGGAGTAGTGAGGATGACTATCGTAAAAAGGTACGCCACATTCTCTGCCTTCTCATTCATGTTGGTAAAGATAGGTCTAAAGGGACATTAGTGTCCATTTGTTTGCTTCTGTCTTTGGACCAAAGAAGGGGTCTTGGTCCAAAAGGGGGTTTAACTTGTCCGCAAGGGAAAATTAACCACAATAGAAAAATGATGACTCCACTATAAGGAAGACACCAAGGGATCTTGTTAGCCTAAGGTAATCATACAATTAGTAGCCAGAAGTATGATTGGGTGCTAAAGAAGAGTTTGCAGATGAAACAAAGCTTGGGGGGCATGTCTCCAACCTATATGAATCATATTGGAGTTAAGCCACTAGCTTCTGCCGATTATGTTGGGGGAAAAGTAACAACCTCTGGGCATCACATTGGGAAGAAACCCGTCAATGGGTATCATTTCGAGCATAGTTTCATTTACAATTTCAAGGTCGTATAAAAAATGAAACCAAGCCCAAGCTCAGTCTTTGTTCTTTCTCGTGCTCATAAATACATGAGAATAGGTTACTGAGCTAAGTAGTTTTTCTTTCTCGTGCTCGTAAATACATGAGAATATGTTACCAAGTATACTTTTATCACTTTTTCGAACTCGTAAAAGCTATATGAAAAAGGAACTCTTTGGAGTCTCCTTTAAGCTCTTTTTAGAATCCCTAAACATGAAAAAATTGCCGAGTGAGCTTGTTTCCTTTCACACTCATTAAAAGGTTTGAAAGAGAATCTATTCAGTGTAAGTTTAGCCCTTTTTGGACCGGATGGACTAACTACGAAAAATGTATACTCTAGTCAATATCGACTATAAGAGTTCTCCGTGGTATTGTTTTACACTTTTTCGGGCTTGGGAGACTAAATTTATGAAAAAGAACACCCTTGGAGTCGTCTTTAAGATCTTTTTAGATTCTCTAAACGTGAAAATAACACGAGTTTTTCTTCTTTGGACTCATAAAACATGCATTGAAGGACCTATATGGGACCAAACCCCAAGACCCATATGGGACTGAACCCCTCCTTATTCAGGTTCGTTAAACATGTGATGAGGGACTCATCGAGGATGAGCTATACTGAGAATATGTTATCCTCCTCAAGCTCATTAAAAAACAAAGAGGTACTGGCGAATCATGGTGGGGGAAAAATTGAAGGAAGTGGGTCAAGTTTTTTGGAAAACATTATGGTAGTTGTTTTTCATTGCCCTTGAACATGGCACCTGTTTGCGTCTCGTATTATAGTTGGATAATATGCTTGTCTCTGAGTCATACCAATTCTATGTGTCCTTATACTTTTTTGTTCCAGTGGAAGAGTGCTATGACTATTGTCACATTATGTTCTTGGTACTTGTCGAGTCAATGTTGCTAAGTAATTTGTCGTGCCTCACAATGTTAAAGGGAAGTTTCACCTCAAACCAACCATTTTGCAGTATTACCATATTTTGTCCTCGTGTCAATCCATACTGATTTAATCCACCATGTTACATCACTTTTCTGTTTTAGTTTAGTTTCAATGATGGGGTTTACATCATGGACCTCCTTCGACGAGTCTTTTCTTGTCGACTTCAACACATTATCTAGGAATTAGACTTAGAAACTAGTTAGTACCTTGGGATCTGCATGCCTCAATGGAAGACCTCCTTGCTTTCGACAATAGGTTTACATAATTTTCCTCTAATGGAATGATTCCATGAGTGCTCAAATTCAACTCATTTGTTCACATTCGTTGGAATGTAATAGGGTACCTTGGGAGTCATTGTTATCATTGGTGATTTCCCTCACACTTGTTAATGGTATACATTAATGACCAATAATCAAGTGGTTTATACCATGTTCGATATCAAGACATCTATTCACATGGTTAGAATCATACTATTTCGAGATCAGGATGAAGACCCTAGGCTGGGTGCTCACTCTGTTATTTTCTTTACCCAGGATACGATGGAGATCATTTGAATATGTATAAGATTCCAGTATAACCACCATATTGACAATCTTACTTATGTATATACTGTCACATAGATCCACTTTTTATTGATTCGTGGCTATGTTTTTTTCATATCGTAGCTCCATTGTGTATTCTTTCGTGGATGCGATCACATCATGTCATGGAGGTATGGATCCACATTGTATCCTTGGTGGCCATATCTTTAATCAGTATTTTCATGGATTCATAGTGTATTGGTCGACAAACATGCTTTGAGTTAATTTGTATTCCAAGCATAGGTATGTCTACCTTGAAAATGATACATATATATGACTTAATGGTTGTTTGCAGCTTCTACCAGGTTCTCCTACTCCAACACCCTTGCATCGATATTTTTGTAAATTATTTCAGCGATCGATTTCTCCTTTGACCTCACACTTTAGGGGGAATCGGTTACACACAAAAATGTCACACTTAAGTGTCACCTCTATTTACACCTAAGTGTTGCAAGTGTCATAAATGTTGATGTTTGGACAACATCGGGAAGACATTCTCTTAGAATAATAATTAATAATATAATTATTGATTATTAAATATCATATATAATAAGTAAATTATAATAATAAATAGTTATTGATTATTCAAGGGACGCATCCTTTCATGGATGGTCACCATATGTTCCCTATATATGGAACACTCATCTTTGTAATAATATATCGATCATATATTTTATTTAGAAAAACAACATGGTATCAGAGCAGGACTGGGCTGACTCCCTCATGGGAGGGCTCAGGTAAATATGAAGAAAAACCAACAAGATGAACCGGTCGCCGATAAAAATGACGAGAAATGTAAAGGGAAGCATGAAGTGTCGAATGAGTCTTCTTTGGAAGATATATCTCTAGACGACATAATTAGTTCCCAGGATTTATGGTTGTTACCAAACAAATTCAAGGATCAAGCTTCATAATCATTGGTTGCAGAAAGCCAAAGAAAAGGTTGACGAGGAAATGCATCGTTTATCTGAGAGATACAAAGAAATATGTGATGGGCTACTTCAACATGATCATAAGACAAGCCTCAAAGTTTTAAGAGAAGCAAAATTTGTCGAAATGACAACCACTGGGGCTGCTAAACATTATGAACTTCTCCAGGCATTGCAAGCATAAATAATGGTGATAGAAGAGGTTGTCGAGGTTTTGGAGGCTCATGTTCTACCGTGCATTAGMTCCTTCACCCAACATATCATTCTCCTCAGCGATCACTTGCAGCTGCGTCCTTCTATTGCAGAAAATGAATTAGGCACCAAATACAAATTTGATGTTTCCCTCTTTRAGAGATTGATAAGTGGAGGGATTGAGCACGTAACCCTAAGATGCCATAGAAGAATGAGACCCGCAATTTCAAGATTAATATATGATATCTATCCTTCATTACAGGAATACTGTAGCGTGACCAARTATGAAAACATTAAAGGAATTAGACATGATGTGTTTTTCTTAGATCATCAAGCCATGGAATTTGAGATCTTGGATATTGTTAGCACTCTATAAATTTTGTCCGGCTGATAGACAAATGACAAAGGTAACTGTTTCAACCTACTTTAGAGTTGAGGCACTAGCCTGCTCAACTTAGAGAGAGCTCTCTCGTGTCACTTGATATTTCTTTGATAATTGGTGGCTAGATTTGCTTTGTTTGGGGGTTTTTGTAAAGTTGCTGGCGAAGGAAAGGGGGTGATATTTGGGGCTTTGGAGTCGAAAATGAATAAAACATTGGCAGGTCATTAGAGCTATTTAGAGGAAACAGGCTAAATGAGGCAATGAGTCTGAGTTTTATATTGAAATTTGCATGGCGAAAGAGGAAAAGGAAAAACACATAACTGCATCAGAGCATATTTAAATAAATTTTGAATTAGTCAAGAAGAGAATCACATAATTTTAAATTGCTAAGTTGAGGGCGTCATAAGACGAATTTCGGAATTTTAATTATCCAATTTAAAAAAGAGGAAAATGAAAATGGATTTCAAATACATGAGAAATACATACTATGAGAGAAAACAAAACCCATATCATAGCCATTAGAATCTTTTCATAATCAGTTCAAAATGCATCTGCATTGTATATTCACTTTAGCTCTAGAAATTTACAAAATTGTCCTGCTATGAGGGTAGGCCCCTCTTCGGTCCATCCTCCTTTTATCTATTTTCATAATAGCATATATAGATAAATACATCGAGGATTTGAAATGAATCATCTTCCCCAAAGTTCTAAAATATCTGTCAGTTACAATAAATCAACGTACAATAGCCAAACTTCTATTTATAGGTGACGTTACAAAACAATACTGACATATCTGAGGTTTTCTGCCTTGAAGGCCACTTGTCAATATTATGAAAAATTCTTTGACACATACTAAACTTAACCTGCAATCTACTCAAGCTTGGCAATTTCTTCTTTTAACGTCTCAATCCAAACAGGTTGGTTTTCTCCAATGCTTTTGACTGCTTCAGTTTTTACTGCTGCCCTCTGATGTCTGCTTCGTTTCCTCCTGACAGCTCGCGCGCAGTGCTTACCTACGTAATTGTTTATGATTAAATCCTTCATGAGGGGATTTAATTTAATTTCTCTGCACAACCATGGTTCGTCCACAGGCTTTGTGTGAAATTTTGTCGCAAATATTTGCGCAACCAACTTCTCTTTCTTCTTCGTTGATGAATTTGTCACATTAGTTGAAAATCCTGGTTTGCTGAAGGCTACTTTGTCTATCATATCCATTTTTCCTGGTTTCTCAGAAAGTATGAAATTGTCTTTCTTAGCTGAATACTTCGACCTGTGATCACCTTGTTATGAAATAGAATGTTAATTACCCAAAACAGAGTAATGCAACCCATGTCCTGAATGAAAATCACAATTGAGTGCCAATCATGAACTGCTGACAAGAGTACTTGTAGTTACGTTGGTTTATCACATTTGGCCAATTGATTTCGAATGATGATCCTTTTGTGTTAGTTATCCGACGACTCTTACCTGGTATCACACAGATGCAAAGTACCTGAACGAGTGGCGTGAGGTGATTTGACTGGTCGTCACCTTTCCTTCCCACACACAATTTTTTTTTGATTTGAAATATTAGAACACATGACATCGGGGCATGGTTGAGCGGTTTCACACTCACCCGCTTTTCGCTCCGATGTGCTTCTGAGTGCGCCACACATCCATGAAATGAAACCATGGTAATTTCCTTGACCCACCCTCTAATAATTATCTTCCACGCTACTTCATCGCCCGATACATGTTCTGACCATCGATCTGGGTCGCTTCAAGATCTACGGTCTGTCGGGTCCCGCCACTATCGCGTCCCCACCAATTTTAACCTTGTCCGCCAGATGTGCTCTGGCTTGCCAGTTTAATCCTTCTCTAAATTTATTTAGTATTTTTCCAAATCTTGAGACTTGGATTCTGAGAAATTGTTATGGTGATAACAGAGGCTCCAATTAGGGATGCTACCCTCCCTGCGATGTAGCAAAGAATGCGTAGTTTCGGTGCCTCATCCATGGGCTGTTTCTACAACAAGTGCATACCTTGTTCTGTCTTGGAGACTAAATGTCAAGCCTATTGCTAAAAATATAACTGAATACTTTATTCAAAAATTGAATGCGAAAATGTATGATCATCAAGATTATTAGTATCTACCTATCCTAACTACTGAAATGAAAATGCCAATGCAGCCATGCCAACATTTTATCCATTGCTCGTCTGCTTTGCACATGCTTTCTCCAAAACTTGTTCATCAACGACTCATTTAATAGATTGCATATGAATTTGAATTTTAGAATTCCAGAAATATTAGGACTGTTATTGTTTCTAGCAAAGCTACAAAGGGATCTTCCAACATATGTATAAAATAACAATCACGTATCAATTCTTCCACTACATTCTAGTCTTTAGGTGATTGATCTTCAATTCTGAGAACATTATCAAATGAAATGGAAACAATAGGTTTGTCTACTTCTCCATGCATCTCAATAAAAACATTCATACCTTCTTGGACATCTTCAAATATGACAACCATATTATGGGGATCCTCCTTCTCATTATCTTTCTGTATTTCTAATTGAAAAATGGCATACACTGTTTTGTTACTTTCTTGAAGCCCAATATAATCTGTTTTTTCGTTGCTTGGGGTTTCCATAAATACATTTTTAGAGTCCTTATCCACATCTAGGCCACTTAGAAATTGGACCATCACATCATTCTCAAGGGAAGAAAAACAACTTTGAAACACTTTGTCTTGCTGGAAATATTGTTGAATATCTATATTAGTTTCAGAAGAAGAAAGATGACTCTTAACAACAATTTCTTGATCGGCTTCATCTTCTTTTTCAAGCTGGTGGTTAAGCAGAGGTTGCAACTCCGAATTGGAATATCCTTTCAAGTAATCAACTACATGATCATTTAATGCATGTGAATATTGTTGGTCTTCCTTATTAATAACAACCTTCTCATGTAAAACTGTGCCACTGTGAATGCAGTCAGACTTCCGTGTTTCCTYTGCTATATCATGATTTTCTTTCAACCATTCAAAGGAAGAAAAACATAATGGAAGATAGTTTTTATTTGTAAATCCACTGCTTTCTTCATATTCAACATCATGCTTGGAGGATTTYTGATTTGAAGCATTATAAACATTTTGTCTCAGCAATTTGAAAGAAGCAAAACATAATGACAGGGTTCTTTCACCTATTTCCAATCCTTCTTATTTTTCTTCATCACTGTCATATGCATGTTCCTTAATTCTTTTAGATTGTTGAGCACACTTACTTTCATATTTCTCTTTAACCAATGGCTGCAATTTCTTGTCCATTTGTTCTAATGAATCAATGTGATTTGGCATTAACACACATTCATTTGCTTCAATGATGATTTTGGAATTTTCTTTCAACAATTTAAATGAAGGAAAACACAAAGGTAAAGAATTCCCTTCAGCTGGTTCGATACTTTCTTCTTTGTAACTATGATGTGTAGGCTGATTTATTTTATTACACTGCTGAAAATGAGCATTTTCTTATAGAGAACATACAGCTAGTTGTTCTAGGAAGTCAACATCACAATCATCATCATATTCATCATATACAGGCAAATAAACAACATATGCAATGTCATGTAATAAGAACAAGCTTGGAACATCAATCTGTTCTTCAAGAAACTGATTTACAAACTCATCTTTTTGACTGTTTAGAAATGAATACATAAAACAGTCAGCCCCCTGCTTATCATGGGATGGATCAGAAGCTAAATCACCTCCTCCTCTTTCAACAAGTGAAATATAATTTTTTTCAAAATCATGGGGATTAAAAACTTCAAGAGGGCATGTGATATTATTAACTCTCTGCTCAAGATTCAAATCAACTGTTTTCTGTTCATATTCATTGTCATGTTCTTCAATATCTAACTCCTCATTTTGAATCTGTTTACATGCTTGGATATTGTGTTGAATCTCCTGAGCATCATTAAACATCTGCTATAAGGACTTAGGTCTTCTTTCTATCAAGAGGGAAGACAAATATGGATGAAGAGTTGTTGTATAATGGAGCATGGCAACAACTTCAGTAGGTTGAATTTCTTT
>JASDQU010258528.1:4799-15725 GCA_032191745.1 Picea mariana | reverse complement strand
GGATCATCTGGTTTATCCTTCTTTGGGAGTTGTTTGGCTCGGCTTGCATCTCTTGTAGAAGTTTCATGACGGGAACACCTAAAGAGGTAGGAAAAACTTCTTCAGTGCCATAGAACAATTGATATGGAGACATACCAATTGTCCTCTTAGTGGTTAGTCTGTTGGCCCAAAGTGCGAAAACCAGCTTTTTATGCCATGACTTTTTGTTTTCTTGTAGTGTCTTTTTAATAATGTTCACTAGGGTTTTATTGGATGACTCAGCCAACCCATTTCCATGAGGGTAATAAGTTGTGGAATTTCCCAAAGTGATATGATATTGGTTGCAAAAATCTACGAGCTTCTTAGATCGAAAAGCAGCTGCATTGTCGGTTATGATTTTTCTTGGACACCCAAAGCGAGACAAGATATTATTTTCCAGAAATTTAATAATGACAGAATCAGTAGCTTGCCTGCTTGGTACAGCTTCAATCCATTTTGTGAAATAGTCCATGGCAGTAAGAATCCATTTGTTTTGGCCCGAAGAGGGAGGATGTATCTCTTCGATAAGTTCTAATCCCCATTGTTGGAAAGGAGCTTCAACAGAGATGGGTTTCAGGGGCAAAGGAAGGAGCTTCTTTTTGCCCTCGAACACTTCACATTTATGGCACAAAGTTACTTTATTTTTCACATCAACGAATAGTGTAGGCCAATAAAACCCAGCTCTAATGATTTTATTAGCTGTGGTATTCCAACTCAGGTGACCTCCATAGTCTCCTGCATGAAAATCTTGTAAGAATTTGTTAGCTTCATCTTTTAACAGGCAATTTAAAAAAATACCTCCAGGATCCTTCCAATAAAGATTGCCTTCTAGAATGCAAAATTTTAAAAATTTCAATTTCAAAAACCTAGCTTTAGTTTTTGTCAGGCCAAGGGGATCTTGTAAGTTATGCAAAACAAATATAAGGTTTGCGTACCATGGAGAGTTCAGAAATACCTCTTTCACGCTTGGAGTCGCCTGCTCTCCCTGTTCATCTACTGCAGCTAAGAAATTAATATCTAAAGCATGAAAATTAGATTCAGCCATTAACTTTGCTAGACCTTGACCTTTAATCAGTTTAGTAGGCTTAATCTCTATGTCATACTCTAGAATAACAACAATCCATTTTCCTCTCCTTCCATCTGGATTGTCCTGAGTTAAAATGTCCTTCACTACTGCGTTCGGAACATAAGCAATTGTGTGGGAATGGAGAATATAGACTCTAAAATATTTTATGGATTTTACCAGAGAAAAAGCTTGTTTCTCCATTATTTTGTAATTCAAAGAAGCATATCTTAAGGATTTACTGAAAAAGGCTATGGGTTGTTCATACCCTTCGTTGTTTTTCTGTAGTAATACTACTGCAATGGTATGTTCAGAAGCGAAAGAGAAAAGGTAAAAATATTTGGTGAAGTCGAGACTGATAAAAAATGGAACCTGTGTGAGTGCATGCTTAACCTGTTCAAAGGACTGCTTGGATTCAATGTTTAATTTTATTTTAGTTTCCTTTCTTAACATGTTGGTGATGTTCCTGAGAAGCTCAGCCAGGTTGGGTATGAATCTTCTCAGAAAGTTTATTTTTCCAATGAAAGATTGTAACTCTTTGATATTCCTAGGATGTTCCAGTTTTTGAATGGCTTCTATTCTACTAGGATATATCTTAATTCCGTCCTTAGAGATTATGTGTCCCAATAGTTTACCTTCCTCTAATCTGAAAAGGCTTTTCTTAGGATTCAGAGAAATCCCAAATTTCCTGCATTTCTTAAACACTCGTCTGAGATGTTGTAAGTGCTCTTCGTCGAATTGGGAATAAACAATTACGTCATATAGATAAATGACAATAAATCTGCCAAGCTCATCCACAAAAACGATGTCCATCGCTCTTTGGAAAGTGGCCCCAACGTTCATCAAACCGAAGGGCATTTTCACATACATGAAGGTTCCCCAAGGTGTTGTGAAGGTTTTTTTCTCCTGATCATCTGGATGAACGAGAACCTGGTTATAGCCTGAGAAACCATCTAGTAAGGAGATTCAGCTAGATCCAACTACCGTTTGCAATATGTGGTCCATTTTTGGCAATGGGTAGTTGTATTTTAGGGAAACCTTGTTCAGGTTTCGGAAATCAATGCAAAGCCTGATTTCTCCAGTTTTCTTTCGTGTCAGAACCAGATTTGAAACCTATTTGGAAAATCTTAAGGAAACTATGATTTTAGAATCATACATCTTTTTGATTTCTTTTTCTATCACGGGAAGTAACTTGGGATTGATTCTCCTAAGTTTATGTTTGAAAGGTTTTTGTTCTTCTTTTATCGATATCCTATGTTGTATGATGCTTGTGTCGTAAGATTTTAAATCTTCATAACCCCAGGAACACACGTCTACATATTCTTTGAAAAGTTCAATGTATTTGAGTTTCTGCTCGGGGGGTAAATATTTAGAAAGTTTTATCATCTTGGGTTTCTCCTCTATCCCTATGTTACAGTCCTCAACCTCTTTACCACTGACTTCAATTTTGGGTTTTTTCGCCACATCATTAAAATCAAACAGGTCTTGTAACGGAACTAAACCCCTAGGTAACACATTATTCTTTAAGTGCAAAACATCAAAATCTACCTCATCTTCACTTAATTCTTCTGAAGCTATTTTATTTACACTATGATTCCCCAAAACGGATTTATTTACATCTTCATCATCATTTTCTAAGTCTATATTTGTACACTCGAAATCATTTTTACATTGTAGAAAATATTCAATTTGATCATCATTCCCAAATACTTGCCAGTATATAATATTGTCCGGGACAATCGGTCTACACTTCAGCTCTACTGTGTATGGGTGAGTGGAATGAAAAGGTATCTTGCATTTAGCTATCGACGTAGCTAAACCATCTGCTAAAATGTTATTTCCCCTGGGCATCACCTGCAAATCGATTTATGTGAAACATGAAGGGCATCCAAAACAACATTCCTATAAGCTCTAAGCCTGGGATGTTTTTATGCATACTCACCTTTAATTTGTTTAATAATTAATTTGGAATCACCTCTTACCATGATTTGTTTGGCACCAACCTTCTTCAGTAGTTTCAGACAGAGCATCACAGCTTCGTACTCGGCTATGTTGTTAGTGCATTGAAAATTCAATTTGTAAGAATGACTCTCTAAATACCTTGTTTTGTTATTGTGCAACCAAACTCCTGCTCCATCTCCTTCTTTGATCACATCTCCATCGAATTCCATGCTCCAGAACTCTGTTGGCAGTTCTTCACTCATTACAATTTCCTTTACTTTTGCCTCGGTGATTTCTTGGCCTTCTTTCGGATCAAGTGTATCTTCTTCCAGCTGAGTTTCTTGTTCTTCCATATCACCGTCTTTATACAGGATGAAGGAATCCATATCAGAGTGTGCAAAGTATAGAGGGTATTTATGTGTCTTTTCTTGGCTGCTAACCATATATTTTATCAGCGTCTCTCTGTACAGTCTTCTCTATTGTCTGAACACTGGGATAGTGGCATACGACATATCCAACTACAAAGTGCCTTTCAGCGTGGCCCCCCAATATCTGGACAACAACATACCATATTTGGGGGGAATTTTCATGACCACAACATCCATAACCATGAATTTTGCTGGAATCTGAACTAGGGCGATACATAAGTCTTTGATCAACCTAATACATCTAAATTTGTTGGAGTCAAAAGAGTGCAAATATTTGTAGGGTCTGGTGACCTCAAGTCCCAACTTTTCCATCACTGCTTTAGGCATCAAGTTGTGAGAAGCACCCGAAACTAACATAGCATTGTGCAGAATCAGGTCATGTATATTAAGGCTGATGTAAAAAGGAGCGGCAGCATCGGTGTCAATCTAACCATCAATTTCAAGGCCAAATAGGATTTCAGGTTGGTCATCGGTAAGGTTTACTGTGTCCAAATGATTTTTTGATCCAACAGTCAAAGCCTTCATGCCTATCTCGGGCTTGATGCTTAGCTCTTTGATGACATGTGATCGATAAGCATTCTTACTCATTAGCTCAGAAAGGGGAATGGGAATCTTCAATTTGGATAATTCCCCCTCAAGGCTAAAAGTAGTGGGTGCTCTGCTTAGACTCAGCAATTATGATCTGTCTACCATATTTTTCTGGGAAGAAGTAATTGGTTGACTAATTGATGAAACCTTAGTTTGCATTGAACTTTGCAAAATGGTAGGGTTTCTTTTTGCAGGAGATTCAACATTGCCTTTCTCAGGGATCTTCTTGGTAG
The DNA here is from genome assembly GCA_032191745.1 of Picea mariana. NCBI lineage: Eukaryota > Viridiplantae > Streptophyta > Pinopsida > Pinales > Pinaceae > Picea > Picea mariana. The sequence continues at coordinate 11,454 of JASDQU010258528.1, read as the reverse complement.
AAGGTCATGAGGTCTTATTGGTTTCGACTCTTTTCTTCGTTTTGGTTACCTTCTTTGGGGGATTTTCATTTGTCTTTTTTCTCCTCAGATTGTACTTCCTATGTACCTCCATAATGGAATTTTCAAATGCCTGTTGTTCTATTTCCTCTGCGTCCTCATTTAACTCTGCTTGAGAAAGAAGGAAAATTTCTTGCTCTTCCTGAATGAGGAAGATGGCTTCATCATCATGAACACCCATGAGTTTTATATGCATGTCATCTAATTCTTCAATTGTCTCCTCACCTTCATCAGCATAATTTTCTTGTAGGGGTGGTCTGATCAGTTGATCAGGACCCCTCTGTTCCCTTTGATCCCTAGGATCTCTCTGCCTAATTTGAGGAGGATTTCTTCTGAAGTTAGGAGGATTTCTTCTGAAGTTAGGATTCTGAATTTGTGGAGTAGCTTGTTTATCTCTAGGAGGATTTCTTTCGGCTATAGTAAGTCTCTCCATCATCCTCTCCATTGCTCTAGCTAAGGAATCTAGTTTGGTGTCAGAAGAGGATGTGGTAGGTTCCTCTTTAATCATGACTCTCCTTTCTGTCCTTTGTCGTGCCCTTCTGGCTAACAGGTTGGCCTCTACACTTACTGCACTTTTTTACATGTCCTCTAGAGTGGTAGAATTTCTTTCCCTTAATTGATATGACATATCAGCATCAAAACCGTCAGGGAATTTTATCAATGAAAAACCTTGTGGGGGTTTGATATCGGCTGGAATCGCATTGTACAGATTGTTGAAGTGGGTGCAGTAGTCTCCTTGGTTCCTTTTGGTGCTTTCGTATTCTGACAAGATCTAAAGAGGATTCTTCTTTACCTCCCATCTGTCCAAAAACTTCTTCGAAACATGGTAAGGTCGACCACAGAAGCAGTACGTAAGCCTTTGTACCATTTCTTAACGTCCCCAGTCAGACTCTGTGTAAATAGTCTCATTTTAACATCAGCTTCATCCACTTCCTGCAAGTCAAAATAGACATTCATTTTATCAACGTGTTGTTGTGTGTTCAAGGGCCCAGTACCATCAACCTGTGGAAGTCTTGTTTGATATTCCTGGGGCATAGCGTGTAAAGGTGCGGCCAACACCAAAGGAGCATATCTGGCTTCCATGATAGGTGGAGGAGGCAGGACAAAAACATGGAGTATGGGCGGGGAAATGACAGGAGATGCAGTGGATGAAGAACTAACCGGCACAGAGTGGACGGGTTGAAGTTTTATAGAAGCCGCAACAACAGTTATGGCAGAAAGTTCGACCGAATTTTGGAAGTGGGTTTGGTGTAAAGCTTGATCGAGATTTGCTACCAAAATTTTTGGCTTGTCAAATTCCTCAAGGAATCTTTGATCAAGGTCAGCCTTGGGAGATAGTATTTCAGGGGTTCAGGGTTGCAGGATGGTTTGATCTAAATAGGTTTCAGTCACAAAGCTATCAGATTTCATTCTAAATAGGCTTTGTTCAAAAGTTGTGTCAATCTCGAGATCCTGGAGGGTAACAAGTTTCTCTGGAAGAGAAAGGGACCTATGAAGGGGACTATAACTCCATGAACCTTCTGTGATGGTCTTATTTCTGAGTAATTACTCTGGATTATCAATTGCTACTGCAGGTTCTAGATCTGGATGAGATTGAGTATAAGCCCTTTTAGGAGCCAGAATTTTAATTTTTTATATATTTTTATTTTATGAATCCAAAATTTCTATGTACAAACTTTTAACAACCTCTGAACATTATCTCTTTCTCAGATTTATGATTAGTTCAGAAATAAAGTTTTCTTATAGGGAAAATAAATCATGGGATTGAAAGTTTGTTCAGTTCCCCAATATGGTCACCACTATGTTATCGCTCTGTAAATTCCCAGAGGTTGTCAGGGTAGAATAAATTTTCCAAAGGTAACTTTATCCAACCACTTTGAAACCGAAATCTAGCCCTGCCAGTTTCAGATAGGGATCTCTCTGTAAGATTTAGATATGTTTTAACTTTGAGATATTAGGCTAGTTAAGCAGAATAAGATTGAATGATTTGTTTTTCTTTTTTGTAAAGTTGGATGAAATAGTGATTACGCATCCATTGGGCTATGGGGTCTGTATTATAAGGATAGAAATCTGAACAGGAATAAAAATATTCTTTTCACAGGGAAATGTAATGTATTCACTGGATTCTTTGGAAATAAAGTGATGGATAGTAGAAAAGACGAGAAAATCAATTAAAGTAAAGAAGCATTTAAGAATTTATTCACTATAACGTCAGAACACAAACATTTAGATCTTTAAAGTCAGAGACAAGGTATACAAAAATAAATGCTACAACATACGCTACTTTTAAAAAATCAGATTAGAAAAAAAAATATGATGACTGAGCAAGAAAAACATTTAACACAGAGAAATAAACATCACCAATGAATAATACGCGAGAATCTTGTGAAACGTCCCATTGTATTACTGGAAGATCTCTTGATAAACAATTACAGTCTTTATGGCTTACAGGGAGTAAAGCTCAAAATGTTGTACTTCAAAGTTCGAAGTATTTATAATCAAAATTACATACGATCTTGTCATTAAAAATCAGGATGTGGTAGATCCTAAATTTAACTAACTAACTCAACAAGATAAAAAAATTCAGGAACTGTCGATGATGTGTTGAAATCTTCATGTTGATTTCTGGGGAAAACCGTTGGTGAGTCATCTGCACGACTTCGTCTAATCAGATTGTTGACTAGACCTGGACACCTCATCTCTTACTCGATCAGATTGCATATCTCTTCCCATCGTAGTTGAATGGGAATGATGACTTTGAGTAATATTCTGTATATTTCATCCATCTTTGTATACTTGGAAAAAGTTGGATTGAAGATGAAAATATACCGGATTTTGTGTTGTATGTTGATGTCTGGCTGCAAGGTTTCTAAGAATGCCTTGCCCGTTATGCTACCCTGTATTCACAAAATTTTAGAACTATCTTTGGCCATTGTTGCCAAGTTCTATTTATAATCAGGAAGGGTCATTAACTTTTCATTTAGGACCCTTAAGCCAGGGAGTCCTTTCTTCTGCAGAGCTTCGATTTCGCCGAAAAATCTTTGCACTCCTGCGTCCATAGTCTGGAATTTCTCTTCCAACTGCATCATTATCCCTCATTTGGTCAGAACCCTCTTGACTTCGAGGATGGTTTTCATCCTGTCTTCAATATTCAAATCCTCTAACTCTTCCCTGGTTTTGGAATTAAGGAATTTAATGATCTCAGTGGCTTCTGTGGGCATTTCTCCCAGCTCTCCTCTTATTTTCTCAATAGCCTGCTTGCTCCTTTGTACTAGTTCAGTTTGCTCAAACATGATTTGCATCATATGCCATATTTCATTTATGTATTTGGAGATATCCATCCAGATATTTTCCTTGGCCTCAAAAAGTGTCTTGCATGCCACTATTTTCTTTTGAAGCTACTGCAATTCTTGTTTGAGCTTGTCTGATGTTTGTTTCTCCATGGAGTAGCTGGTTTGGTAAGAAGACTTAAGTTCCTGAAGGTCCTCAACCTCCTTTTTAAGTCTATTAATTTTTGTCTCTTGCAATTTCATCTCCCCCATGGATTTTGCTAGTTCTACTGTCTTTTCCAGAGATGTCAGTGGAGTTGCTGAGGGAATTTCTGTTGCAGATGTTGTGCTTACTCCTGGGAGAGGAACTGCGCCTAATGGAATGACCTCCATAAGTGTTGATTGTTCCTTCTCCTTCACTAACCTTTCCATTTCAACTTCCATCTCTTTCAACTGTGTGTTCTGCTCCATGATCAACTTGAGCATCTCATCCTTCTCACCTTTTGTCTCAGCTATCTCCTTTGTTTGTGCATCTTCCATTGGTGGCAATTTCAGTTGTTTCCTCAGAGATGCTATATCAACATTTTTATTATTAATCATCTCCTCAACTGCTTTCACATTCGAGGGATCATACCCGATCTTGAGGACCAATTCTTCCAACATTTTAATTTTGTTATCCTTTGCAAAGGATGATATCTTTTCTAACTTCAGTTGTGTCTGAACGTTGCTTAAAGAAACTTGTATTTTAGCAGCCGAAGTAGAATCATTTGCCAAAGTGGAGAAAACCATTTCTCTAGTTTGCCTGTGCAGATCCATTTGATCGGTTGGGTGCACATCTCTGGTGTGGAACTTGAACGTTGATATTTTATAATCGGTAATTGCCTTTGGGTCGGGCACCTGTGCCTGCAAAAAAGACATGTGCATTCTACCCTTCTCTGTATCAAACACAGACAACAGTTTGTGCTATGCCCTGGATGTCTGTTTCCAAAACTGAGCATAAGTACTGTTGGTCAGTGTCTGGTTTCTCTTCTTGATCAGGTCATATTTCTTGAAAATACTCAAGTTTGGTCCTCCTTTACTCGGTTGGTCAACTAGTGAGGTATATGTCAGCTTGTTGGACGAAATTGTAGACATGATCTGCTTGATGCTTGTGACAAGAGGTGATTGATCACCTTTCATAGTTGTAGTGGATTGGGTTTCCTTTCCGCCAACCGTGTCAATTGTATGACTGGATTTTGGCCTTTTGGTATGTAATTGGAAAACTTCAGCCGAGACTTCGGTGACAGAAGGTGAAGTATCCTTCCTGGGTCTTTTCTCCTTTGGAGCCTATAGTGTGGTTGTTTATGAGATAGTAACTGAAGGATCCTGTTGTTCTATCTCTTCCAGAGTCTTTGACTCCCACTCCGTTTGATTCACAAAACTTTCTGTATCGGGCTTGGGTATATGAACATATGGAACATTTTTATTCTTAAACCTCATCTCTGAAATTATCCTGCATGAATCATAGTGCCACAGGAAACTAACTTTGAACTTCATTTCTTTCAAAAGTTTGTCTGCCTCTTCCCTGACACTTCGGCTATTGTAGATAAAAGACCATGTTTTCCCTTTAATTCTGAGATGTTGTTTCTTCTTCAGAGACACAAAATGTATGTCATCTGAGTTTATCATTTGTCTTATGTACTCTAGGGAAAATATCCTCATGGGTAGAAACCTGGGCAGTTTGTATGGAGCTAACTCGCATCCATATACTCTAATCTTGGTGTGATTTTGGTAAAGATACCAATCTCCAATTTTTGCAAGGTCTCAGAGGTGTAAGATTCTCTGAATATTCTCATTTATCCTTGGTTTTGATCTTCCACTGAGCATGCTCACCACTGGGTGGTAGAACTGTTTGAAACTGAACTCCGTGGAATTTCGTCTTAGCAGCAAAGTCCAAGATGTTACCGCTTGCGGCTTCCCGTTCTTGTCCATTTTTTGCATCGAGAAAAAGAACCTGTCCGCTTGAAAGAACATGAACATGTAATCCAGTATGGAGTAATACCGGAACATGCCCTCTGTAGTGAATTTTGAAAGTTTCTCGTGAATACTCTCCGCCAGGAAAGTACTATAGTTGAACTGAATGGTGGTCCTTTCCTCTGTAGAGAAAATGGACAGAAAACCCAATATAGGTTCATCCACCCATTTGTCTGAAAAATAACCAAGCAGAGAACAAAGCGATGAAATGACTTGGTTTCCCTTTTCTAAGAACAAGGAGGAAGGATATAGGGGATTTGACTTGGGGAGATGAGCATCTGGTGGGAGGAAAAGCTCAAAAATCTGGGCTCTCTGAGGGAAAGATAGTTTCTGGTATAACTCTGTTATGATTTCAATATTAAAAGGGGAGGCGGATTCATTTCTAGGTATCTGCATCATCTAATCAATGGCCTCTAGTGTGATGAAGAACAGAGTTTCTACCGATGACGAGACTATGGTTCTTTGGTCATGGAGGTAATGAGCCTGGCATTTGAGGGAAAATTCAGGGAAATGATGGACCTGGGGGAAAATATATAGAGGAAGATTGGACTCCTAGAGCCCAATTTCATCGCTCTGATCTAAGAAAGTGTCTCTGAGCCATGACTACAAATCCACGAAGTCAAATTCGCACCTTGCATTTGAGATTAGATGATCTTTGTCAGCTAAGGGGATCCTGTCAAGGTCGACGGGAGGTGGGAGGAAAGGATTTTCCTCAGCTTCTGCTTTCTTGGATTTTGGCGCCATCACTGTGCAAAGTACCTATAATTCAAACAAAAACGTTAGTGGGAATGGCTATGGTTTTGGGCTGCTGACTGAATCGGAGAGAGGACAAGGAAAAACTTTCTGGTGTGGGGATAACATGAGCAATGGGTGAAAGAGGAGAAAAGTTAGTTTTGAGCAAATGGATACCCGTTGAGCGCGGGGGGACAGATTAGCAGGCTAATGGATAAATTATCTTGTAATAAATGGCCAATGGGTCCTTTGGAGCATGAAATGGCAGGTAAAAATGAGTGACGAGTACGACCAGGTGACATGGAGGGTGTTTGATTGAGGACTAGCAATGGAGAAGGGACCTGTGAAGGGTGAACAGGGGGAAAGGACTGACAGAGTTATGAGATGGGACCATTAGGAGAAGATAGTGGAAAATGATGTCATGGGATGATGGGGGTATGTCAGAAAAGTGGTAAGATGGTTTGTGGTAAGTGGTGGGAGTCTAGTGCAATATATTCCTGCCACGTTAGCAGAGGGGCCTGCCAGAAAACCATTTCATTCTGGATTCGCCCCCCCACTGTTAAAAATAGACCGATTGGGGGGGG
>JASDQU010258525.1:0-15799 GCA_032191745.1 Picea mariana | reverse complement strand
CCCCCCCCTCTCAGTAATCCAACAATAACTTGGGTCAAAATACTTGATTTCTTCAGCATATCTCAAATTGGAATGATTGAAAAAGGTAGCATACTCATCAATTTTGGAAATTCCTCTGAGCAGAATTTCATCGAATTTCCATGGAAGAGGTATGAATTGTCTCTTAATTTTCTTAGAGAATGTGTGAAACCATAACTTATATTTCCTGTCTATTTCAATAATGAAAAACTTATCATATACAAAATATGATAGAAAATGGGTTTTACATTAGAGAAGAAAATACTAATGATATTGTTGTCCTCCATTTTTTCCAGAATTCCTTTCCCCTTTAGAAAATTTGACGCCTCCAATGAGATTTGGGAAGTGTCTTCACCAAATGTCAGTTTCTTGAACTTAGACATAACATTATTGTACACTTCATAGAAATTATTGTCAACCCTCTGCCCCCATAAATCTTGATACCATATAGTTTACTCTAAGCCTTCTAGCAAAATTTAAACCCTCAAACGTATGGAAATATGTTATAGCAGATAACAAATAATATGACATATAAAACTTCTTCTCAGTTTTGAAATTGGTCAATTATGCAGTGATTTCATTTGAAATAATCTTCTCCTAGACGAAGATTGCATTTTTGTGCATTGTAAAATGTATTATGTATAATGCCAATCGAGGAATGGTTTATGTGTAATCTTGACCAAAAATTCGAGTAAATAACAAGGAAAATTATTTATAAGGATTCTTCAAATAACTTACTTGAATTATAGATATATCTTCTAACATTAATGCAAGGTCATGCAAATATTCTTGGAGAAGTTTGATTCCATTATTTCTTCTCTTTAGAAAGTTTCTAGCTTCCTCCCCAACCATGTTCGGCTCTGGTAATTTCAACATCTCCCGGAATATCAAAGATTCCAAGGAAATAGGATAACTACTTTGCAACACAATGACCCTTTTGTTCTGGACAAACTTGTCGATGCACCGGGAGAGAATATCCTTGCATTCAAAAAATTCTAGAATGCAACCTGCAAGAACTATCCTTGAAGTCCACACCTTGTTTTTTTCTTTACCAGGTAGACTCGAATAATACATGTACGACCAAGACTAGTGATAATTTTGATCTTCTCTAGTGAAGAGGTTGAAGGTATCTCCACATAACTGTTTCTTTCTCATGAATGATTTCATGGATTCGACCAACTTTTCTTTTATTATTACTTAGAACAGTAAAATGATTTTAGGTTAGATTTTCTTTAGATGGAGGCATTTACTCAAAATAAATGTGACTAACCTCAAAATAAATGTTATTAATTACTGGTCACTTCAGAAGTGAATTTAGTAGTTAAGTCCATAAAGACAACATTAAATGTGGCCTCGAGAGATGTGAATGAAGGGACACGTAACAACGAATAGTCTAAGTGAACAATCATAAATCAAAGGCAAGTATGCGAGTGTGAAGGTCCGCAAGTCCAAAGATATAAATGGATTAAATGACTTAGTATTGGGATATGCTAGGTGGACTGATGGATGAGTGGAAGTGTAACATATAGGTCCACGATTCTGAAATTTCGAAGATATATGATGAAAAAATGACTAATGGGAAGACTGTTATAGAGGTAAAGAAAGGATAACATGAGTATGAAAGTAATTCCAAAAGTCCACAAACTTAGTGAAAACGACTAATTGTGGTAATCTTATTGCAACGAAGAAAAGGAAAAGATGGGAATATGAGAGATTTGGGAAGGGGAAAATATAAAATGGGAATAGAAAAGGTAAGAAAAGAAACATGGAAAATATAAATATAGAAATAAAGGGGAAGCACAAAAGGGGTTCAACAACTGGCTATAATTGTGGGATGTCAACCCCTTGTGGGTTATCAAGGATCCAAAATCTCATGACCATATGTTTTGTCCTTTGGTAAGTGGAGTCGATACAATGAGGATGTACAAAATAAAATGAAAAATATATGTACAAAGAAAAGAGAATGTTTTAGGCGAAGAATTTTTTTAGATGTTTCCCATTGAAAGGAAACATCAACATCTTTCCCTTCATATATTTAAGCATGTATTAATTAAAACCCATAATTTTTTCAATGAGGTAATGCACAATCCATAGTGCCTCAAATTTTTATGCGTTGACGGTTTTCGTTTTCTTTTTTCCAAAGTAACACTAAATATCCCTTTTGAAAGTTCTTGACTGTTGCACTTTGATAAAAGTATTTATTAACATTTTGTTTCCTCTATGATATTTTATGCAAGGCCTCACTTCGTTCTTCTTCTAGTTTAAATAATTGGTTGAATATCTTTTGTAAAGGAGGAGTATATTTTATATCTTCCATGTTGACTACATAATCCAAGGCATTTAATTCAAGTTCGATTGGAATTTTCGCTTCCTTTCTGTAAACCAAAATATAAGGAGACTTCCCAGTGCTATATTTCATAGTCATTATGCTTTCCCACAAAGCATTTGTCAACTTCAAATGACAATTTTTCTGATTTCGATCAATGGCTTTCTTTAGGATTTGGATCAACATCTTATTGGTAGATTTAGCGAGGCCATTCCCCTATGGATAATAATTTGATGAATGTCCCATCACAATGGCATATTCTCTACAAAATTTTGTGAACTTTGATCCAATGAAAATTGAGTTATTATCTGTAATAAACTTATCGGGAACACCAAATATTGAAAGTATATTGTCCTTGAGAAATTTAATCAATTCTTCAGTGTCATCCTTCTTCAATGTTATTGCATCCTTCCATTTCGTGAAATAATTTGCAGCAGTAAGAATATATATACGTCCCTTACTTAATTTTATATTTATTGGCCCAATGATGTCGACTCCCCATTGTGTGAATGGTTGTTCTACTGATATGGGTTGCAAAGGCATTGCATACCTCTTCATCTTTCCTAACACTTGTTGATAGGGGGTGCATTTTCTCACCGTCACATAACAATCCTTGAAAAATGATGGCCAATAATATTCATCTCTTATTATTTTATAGGATGTGGAAGTAGGTGCAAAGTTCCCTCCACATATGCCTTCATGAAATTGTTGTATCAATTCTTAAGCTCTCTTTTCATCAGCACATCTCAGTAACATGTCTCCATAGTTCCTTCTGAATAATATTTCAGAAATAAAGACATAATGATTTAACTTCATATTTAAATCCATTCTTTCTTTTAGATTAATGCTAATGGGAAATTGTCTAGATTTCAAGTAAAACACAATATCTTTGTACCACTCTGAGCTAGATATAGGATTTCCAGTTGAAACTCAGATCATTCCATTCAGAGTATAACTATTTGCAATGAGCTTGCACAATCCTTCACCTTTGATTGCTTTCAAAGGTTTGATTTCAATGTCATATTATTTAACTTTTACCATCCAATTCACCCATTTCCCTTCTCTCAATGGAACATATGCTATGACATAAGAATTTAAAATGTAGGTCAAAAAATGTGCTACTGCTTTTACAAGAGACAAATCATGCTTCTCAAATTATGAGTATATTAATCCATTATCATGGAGGGTCTTACTCATAAAGTGTATTGGTAACTCCTCACCCATAACATTTCTTTGAGTAAGGACTGATAATACAACACTTTCTATGGCAAATGAATACATAATAAAATCTCTTTGAAAATCTGGATTGATGAGCACCGATGATGTAGTAATTTCCTTTTGAATGTTATTAAAGGCCTCATGTGTATCTGAAATCCATTTGAACCTTTGATATTTATTTAACAACAAATTAATTGGTTTTACTATGCTTGCATAATCAGGAACAAATTTCCGCACAAAATGTAACTTGCCAAAAAATATTTGGACTCTTTTTTTAGAGGATGGAGTATTAATTTCATTGATATATTTCACTCTTTTTGGGTCAATATAAATTCCTTCTTTACATACAATAATCCTCAACAACTTGACCTCATTTACAAGGAACAAACATTTCTTTGGATTCAAAGAAACCCCATACAATCTACATCTTTTGAATACTTTCCTCAAATGATGCATATGCTCACTTCTTGTCTTTGAATGGATATTTAGATCATCCTGGTAATCGACCATGAATTTTCCTATCAAACCTTCAAATTCACAGTCCATACCCCTTTAGAAAGTGGCTCCAACATTTTTCAAACCAAAAGGCATATGATCATACGCATATGTTTCCCATGGTGTTATGAAAGTTGTTTAAGGCTGGTCTTCCTCTGCAACTAAAACTTGGTTGTATCCAAAAAAATCGTCTAACATGGACATACAAGCATATCCAATGATTTTTTGAAGAAGGAATTCCATGTTAGAAAAAGGATAATTATCTTTTACACTTGATTTGTTGAGATCCCTAAAATCTACACACATCTAAATCTCCTTGGTCTTCTTTCTCACAACCACTGGATTTGAAATCCACATAGAGTGTCTAATGGGATATATTATTCCATCTTACTTCAATTTTTCCAAATTGATTTTCACCAACGGTTTTAATTTGGGGTTCATTTTTCTTATTTTCTACTCTAAGGGCTTTGCTCCTTCTCTCAACAGGATAATATGATGAAATATCAATTTATCATAGGCCTTTAGATCATCATAACTCCAAGAAGAAACATCAAAACATTATTTAAGGAGGGCAGTATATTTATCATGCTCTTCATATGTATAGTCAACTCCAAAGTTTATGTACTTCGGGGAACTATCAATTCTGATATTAAATTTCATCATATTTTTCACTTTTTAGACTGATACTTCTTCAATGATATTCTTCATATGATTGTGTCTTAGGAAAAGATATTCAAACTAGACATAATGATTTGGGATATGAGCAATTTTATCATCTTCATCGTCGTTTTCATTTTCTAGGAAATCCTTTAAGTCTTCATCATTTTCAAAGACTTGAAGATATTCTTGGTTATCTAGGACTGAGGGTCTAAAAACACTTTTTACTTGGAGAGATGTTTCTCTTTGAATGTCATCTGGGTTTGAAAATGAAGCAGCCAATGCTAAAGAATCTTCCTTCTGATTTGTATCCCTTAGAATAAAATAAATATTGAAAGAACTAAAGTCCTCCATTAATTCATTCACTCTTTTGAAATATAATTTGAGCTTTTATTTCTTAAATTACACTTCTGAGTGATCTAATTTATCACCATATTTGAATCACCAGTCAAAATCAAATGTTCAATCTTCATCTCTAATGCCATGATCATTCCTTGAATTAATGCCTCATATTCTACTTCATTATTTATACAAGGGAACTCAAGTCTAATGGCATGTGGGTATACGATCTTCTTGGGGATTTTGAGTATAATCCCAACTCCACTCCCTGAGATTGAACAAACTCCATCAAATGACATTCTCCAATATCCAACAAAATAATTATGTTCATCCTTTATATCCTCCATTTGTTCCATATCAAGGATAGCATAGTTCCCAATACCAACATCTATATAATCTTCCATCAATTTGTTATCCTTCTTCTTTAAATAAAATGGTCTCTTGGGTTCATGAGGAACCTTGGTCATTTCCTCATCCTTCTAAACTAACATCATACAACTTCCATCGTTCATTATATAGCCACCAATCATGGAAGACTAGTCTCTTCCAAGAAAAACCTTGTATGTTGGAGGTAGGTCCACCACTACGATATTAAAAATTGTAATGATATGAGGAGCAACATTAATTCAGGCATAAAAATATTTAATTTATCCATAAGCTAGAACCTTCCTGGAATCAATTGCATAGATTCTCATTCTTGTTTCATAGTACTTGGTGCAACTCATTCCAAGTGATTCCATAATATCCAAGGGCATGATCTTGTTTGTCGCACCCGAATCTACCAGACAATTGTGGAGCACAACGTCATGATTTTCTATTAAAATGTAGAATGGTGGAACCTTTCTTCTTAATTTCACTATTGATGTATTCTGAATTTGCTTCAAGTTTGCAATTACTGCTTCAATTATCTCAACTGTCTCATCCAATAATTTTAAAATGTTTTCCCTTTGGTGGGGAATTTTTTCTACTTCTGTAAAAGGCAGAGTAATTCTTAACTTTCTTAGATCATCAACAACATTATACATAATTTGATGGGGTTTGAGTGTTGTTTATGCTTTGTAACTTCTGTGCTGGATTTTTTACTTCTATCATTTTCTTCTTCTTTATCTTTTTCATTATCCTTTTCAAAATTCTCCTTTCAATTAACGTTATTTACATGTTCCAGTGTTTGGAAAAATATTTCTTCTGAGATAAGGATATTTTTCATCTTATTTAGATATATACATGGATGTCTCACATCAATCCGTCTATACAAATTCAAATACTTCTTCTGAAAAAAAAAACATTTTTTGGTTTGACCATTTGTTTATTGTATAGCTCATCAAGTATTACTATGTTATGGGTTGGCTTTATGGGAACCCTTTTTCTTTGTTGATTGCCGAAAATTTCAAACCTCATTCTTTTCTTTGGGGTAGGGTTCCTTCTTTGTTATGGTACTGGAATCCTCAGATTAAGTCCATAATTATCATTTCTTCTTAACCTTGTTTCATTTTTCATTTGTCTAATATTTTTTTTTAATTTGCGCAATCTCGATCCTTTGTTTCATCTCCTGGGTTGCAACAGGATCTGTGTTCACATTCAGGATAGTTCATTTAAAAAATCATCCATTTACTTTTTGATTTTCACCAGGTCATGTCTTTTGTTCTTCATTCTTTTTCGAACTGGATGCTCCTTGATCATTAATGTTCAAATTATCCATATTCCTTTGGAATCTTCCAAGAATAATGTTAGAGTCAATGCCTTTTTCAATCATGATTTCATCCATTTCTATATATTTTTTCATTGCTTCATCTAGAGTCTCAATTTGGGAGGATATAATAGAAAACTTCACATTTGATGGTATGGAATTTTTATAACAACCAAGTATTACTAGATCATTAGGCCTTTTATCTTCAAGGATCTTGTTCAATGTTTATTGAATATGAGATTAAAGTCTCCTATCCTCTCATTTTTCTTTAGACAAATTTGAGTAAAATTAGTGTGAAGAGTCTGATACGCGACTGGGGGATAAAACATATTTATGAACATGGATTTGAGATCATCAAATGAGTCGATCAATTTGGTGGACAATGTTGTGTACCATTCATAAGCTTGGCCGACAAATTTTGGAGAAATAACCTTACCATCACATTATCATGTTCAACAAGATGGAAATCGCAAACATCTAGAAACAAATAAACATGTCCTTTAGCATCGATTATTCCATCCCTGGAAAATACTTTCAAATTACCTTTAGGAAGAACATGAAGCTCATGTTGTTCACCTCTAAGGTCGAGGGGGGAGTCTTTTATCCTTCTCAGGTTTCTAAATCCTCATCTTTCTTCGTGTCTTCTATCCTCTTGCCTTCCTTCTTATATTTTTTCATTTCTTTATTCTCATCTTTCTTCATGTGGTTCTTCATGTATTTCTTCCCTTTTATCCATGTCTAGAAGTTTCTTCTTTTCTTCAAGAGTATGTTTTGTTCTTTCTGAGGTATGCATCTTATTTCTGTTGCTTCTAGTAATTGGTCCTTTATATTCATCCATCTTCAATTTTTACCCTTTTGTTATGCCCTTCGAGCTCGTCTCTAATTTCTATGATCTTGTCTTTCTTCTCTCCTTTGTCTTAGAAGAATCTCTATTTATTCTTCTTGGACTAGTGTTTCCCAAGATATTTCTAATTCTTCTCTAGTTCCAATTGTTGTTATAACATGGTTATATAGCTGATGCAGAATACTTCATTGGTTATTCAATCTGATTTCTAACTGGGGCTTGTTAGCCTGAGGAAACGCCATGTACTTTTGTGATGCAAAAGTATATTTAAATATTCCAGTTTGTTCCTCAGTATGGTCACCAAAAATGTTGACGCTTGAATCCATTAGGAACAAAATGACAACCTCATGAGGATGTGAATCCTCCTGGGTTTTCAAAGAGGTGGTACTCCAATTTGGATTATGATATTCTTTGTGATTCTAAATAAAGAATAATATGGGACCCTAAGATAATCCAATATTTAATGCTCAATAAAAATAAAAATGTTGAAAAATAAAGAGTATCTTTTATTTAAAAGAGATTTCCTGAGAAGTAGACCAGGAATCTTAGATATCACACATTTAAAAAAATGGACAAAATTTCCTCACATCCATCATAGTGAAAAATAAATATTATGATCACATTCAAAATAAAATAAGATGGCTCAATTGAAAAAGAGAAATTTCATAGAGTACTGCATATATAGCTCAAAACATATTATGATAGATCAATTTCAAATACTTTATACTCAAGACTCAGAGTTATAAAATAAAATCAAAACTGATCCAGAATTAGTTCTCTGGGATTTCTCAAAACTAATAATGTTTGTTACAGTGCATTGAAATTAAAGGCATTCGTCCAAAGCACTGGGATTGGGGCTCCCATGGACCATAAAGAAAAAATGTACAAGAAATAGGAAATAGAAAGAATAATGTGGGTGGATGTTGAACAACAAGATCTAGTAAGAAGACAAAATAAGTTTATTAGGATTCAGTTAAACTTTACTAGTTAAATAAGAAGAATAACTGCATGAAAATCGATAAAGGAAGTAGTATGTGATCAATATGGACTTACTATGATGGTATCTCTCTCCCTTCATTTTCTTGTTTTCGTTTCTTTTGTACCCTTGCTTGTTTCGGTTTGATTACCTGTCCTAACTGCTTCTGCCAAAATTTCAGAGATCTTGGCAATTGAGTTGTTTAACCATTCTTGAATATAATCCCTTAATAGGGAAATGGTTACCTCTTGTTTTACTTTAATGTCAAACAACTCTTTTTCAAATTCTCTTAAATCAATAGATAAATTTTGTAAAATATTCTCAATGTACACATTTTTATTTGTGTACTCGACAAGCCAGTTGTCAATATCATCATGTGTAATTTCAATCATAGTATCGAAATTTTTAGTTTATGCCCTTTTTAGTTCTTCAACTTGTCCTTTGAAATGTTGTCGACTCATGAGAATTGAATTTGAGAGATACTTAGGATCCAGGACATCAATGGCAGTTCCAACAATACCTAAATCAAGAATTTTTTAGTATGCTTTAGTTTACCTTCTTGATAAGTTGGACAATTGAGTTAAAAGTCCATTTAATACATTAATTCTTTCAATCCAATAGGCTTTTAGTTTTTTGATGTGGCTCATAGAAGGTAAATTTTCTTTCTTTCTCAACCTCTCTGTCATTGTTGAAACCTTTATTGAAAACATTACAACTCCATCTATGTAAAACCCTTCATCAATTTTCAAATCTAAATTCAAGTATTCCTTGATATTCTAGATTCTCAAACTGAGAGAGGCGAAACTTTTTTCCATATCCCACAACTCTAATATCAATGACATTCTTTTCATAATATTATCTTTGACAAAATTTCGATTATAAATAATCAAATTTGAGATTCCCTTGACTCTCGCACTTGATTCTGGGGTTTCTGGAAAAACTTTCTTGGGAGGAGTCATGGAAACAAGGGAAGCCAAAATAAGTGGAGGCATGAGGGTTTCTTCCAATCCTTTAATTTTTTATTTTAACTGAGCATTTTATTTCTCCATATTGGCATTTGAAACGTCAGTTCCTCTCCTCTAACTTTATGAATGGAAGATAATCTAGAAGGAAAAATATTTTGTGTATCAATGGTGGAATACAATTTCCCAATTTTACTTCACAGTGCTTTTAAAGACCGAATTTTTAGACTCTCTATCAAAAGAGGCATTTTTCACAGCAAATGTTTCTTCATAGAAAAATTTCTCCTCTTGGACCATGAGAGAAAAAGTATGTTGTCCATTTCCTCTGGAAAGCACTTATACACATGGGAAGGTGATATGTTCAATATCCACATCTATGTCCATGTTATCCAATAATAAATTATTTTCTGGTGCGTCTGTTTCTTCTCCCTCTTGTTGTGAATTAGTCCTTTTATTTTAATTTTTAGTTTATCGGAGTTCTCCAACTTCCCTTGAGGAGGGTTTCTTTCCTCTTCATCCCCTAAATTATTAATCGATACTTTTATTAATTGTGATGTCCCAGGATGAATATTTTTCTTCGGTAAAAAACTCCTTCGAGAAACTGCTAGTGATTGAATGTTCCTCTCATTTAAAGGCATGACTCTTTCCTTATGGTTCTCTATTGTACTTATGAAAGTTTATAAATAAGTGGAGTCTCTGTCAGCGTCTTGATTATTAGGGTTATGGAAATCATTCTCCTCTTCTCCACTTATAACTGAATTTATAAGTGCAAGACTAAGTCCAACTGAAACCCAATGATTATAAAAGAGATGAATTGGGTCAAAACCCTTGATTTCTTCAGCATATCTCAAATTAGAAAGATTGAAAAAGGTATCATACTCATCAATTTTGGAAATTCCTCTAGCATAATTTCGCCAACCTTCCACGAAAGAGGTATGAATTGTTTCTTCCTTTTCTCATAGAATGTGTGAAACCATAATTTATATTGTCTGGCTATTTCAATAATGAACAACTTATCATATATATAATATGGTAGAAAATGGGTTTTTTCATTAGAGGAGAAAATCATGATGATACTATAGTCCTCCATTTTTTCCAGAATTCCTTTCCCCTTTCTAAAAGTCGACACCTCTAACGAGAGTTGGTAATTTTCTTCACCAAATATCAGTTTCTTGAAATTAGATACAATATTATTGTACACTTCATAGAAATGATGGCCGACCCTCTGCCTCCATAAAGATTGATACCACATAGTCACAGTGTCCACCTTTACTCGAACCCTTTTGGAAACATTTAAACCCTCAAAAGTATGGAAATATGTGATAGAAAATAAAAAATAAGATGGCATATAAAACATCTTCTCAGTTTTTATATTGGTCAAATTTGCAATGGTTTAATTTGAAATAATCTTCGTTCAGTTGAAGATTGCATTTTCGTGGACTCTAAAATGCAGTATATATAATGTAATCAAGGAATTGTTTTTGTTGAATCTTGACCAACAATTCGAGTAAATAGCCATGAAATTTAATTATAAGTATTCTTGAAATAATTTACTTGAATTCTATATATATCTTCTGGCTTTGATGCAGGGTCATGCAAATATTCTTTGAGAAGTTCAATTCATTTCTTTTTCTCTTTAGAAAGTTTCTATCTTCCTCCCCTTTGTAAACCATGTTCGGATCTAGTAATTGCAACATCTCCCTGAATATAGAAGGTGCCAAGGAAATAGGAGAAATGTTATGAAACACAATGACCCTTTTGTTCTGGACAAACTTTTCAATGCACCAGGAGAGAATATGATTTCATTCAAAAACTTTTGGAACGCAACCTGTGAGAACTATCCATGAAGTCCATACATTGTTGTTTTCTTTACCAGTTAGACTCAAATAATACTAATACAACTGAGACTAGTGATGATTATGATATTATCTGGTGAAGAGGATGAAGGTATCTCCACATAACTATCATTTTCTCATGACTGATTTTGTGGATCCAGCCATCTTTTATTTTATTATTATTTAGCACGGTAAAATGATTTTAGGTTATATTTTATTTCGATGGAGGAATTTACTCAAAATAAATGTGACTAACCTTAAAATAAAAATTATTAATTGTTGGCCACTTCATGGATGAAATTAGTAGTTAAATCCATAAAGACATCATTAAATGTGACCTTGAGAGATGTGAAGGAAGGGACATGTAATGACGAAGATTCAAAGTGAAAAATCAGAAAGGAAAGGAAGGTTCATGAGTCCAAATGTCCACAAGTAGAAATATATGAATGGACAAAATGACTAAGTATTGGGATATTTTGGGTGAACTGATGGATGAGTGGAAGTGTAACATGTAGGTTCGTGGGTTGGAAAGTCCAAAAATCTATGATGCAAAAATGACTAAGTGTTGGGAGGAATGTTATAGAGGTAAAGAAAGGATAACATGAGTATGAAAGTCCACAAGTCCAAAATTCCACAAACATAGTGAATATGACTAAGTGTGGTAATATTGTTGCAACAAAGAAAGGGAAAAGAGGGGACTATGAGAGATTGGGGAATGGAAAAATATAGAAGGGGAATAGAAAAGGTAATAAAAGAAATGGGAAAAATATAAATAAAGGGCAAGAACAAAAGGGGTGCAACAAGGCTCCAACCTGAAGGAATCTCTAACTCCTTGATTTCTCCAGAACCATCCCAAAAGAGGATACAACCCTCTTTCCTTACCTTGTCCTACTGCCCTAAAATATATGTGTAGACCAAATTGTTTGTACCACTGATGATGTCACTGCCTTTGATAATCAATCTATAATAAACCTATCATCCAACCTATCACTATCACATCAACTTGTAACTGATCATCAACCTGTAACCGTCATTGTCACATCAATCATGTATTTTATCATCAACCTGTAATTGTAACTATGACATCAATTATGTAACTAGTCATCAATATGTAACCGTCACTGTCCCTGTCATTGTATATGTCACTGACATATCAACAGATACAGTCATATAGACCATATAAAGCATAAATTCAACATCAAGTATCAAAACCATGTACCAAAATAAAGAATGCATCATAGTCAACCAAGATTGTATACAAAGTATATTCCTCAAGTATATTCCAATATCACAAAGAGGTGCCTCTAACAATGAACCAAAATAACCATAAACAATGTACCAAGGATATGTCTCAAGCATATATCAATGAAACCAAAAAATAGACCTCAACCATATGTAACCATAAACCAAAAGGGGCCTCCAAGACATACCTTAAGCTACCATGTGCCATAACATCCATGATACAAGCCTCAACAAAACATATAAAATACAAACCTTTACTCATGACAAAGACCTGGTGCATATAATCTTATATCAACAAGCCAACCTGGTGTGTGTCACATTCAACAAACAAGAGATACCATCTTCTTCAAACCATTTTCCATAGATCCACAACTTTATCCTCTACTACTCACAGATATCCGCACTTTTATCCACTACATCTCATGGATGTTTTCACCCTTCTGACCTATGATCAGTGGATAACTTCAGAAGCTAGGGTTATCAATTTTTTCTTCAAATTTGAGACTTTCTCCTTCAACCTTCTTTTGCAACCTCAGACTTGCTACCTCAAATTCAACTTAAGATTCACCAATAGACCAAAAATTCTTCACAATATGGATAATCAATATAGATGTGTGTGAATTATGTTTATGAGAGACTCATTGACGTGTATTTATAATTTTTCTAAGTAACCTCTTTCCTTACTTTAAGTGGTTCTTGTTACAACCAATTAACCCTTTCATTAATGGGTTTGTAAACAAGTAGGGGCTTCTTAACCTTTCTTTGGGGCTTCCAAATTCACAAGGCCATAAATCCTCAGCCATGAGGAACCATGTGGCATGCAATCTCTCACTAGAAATGACATGATGAGGATTATCCATCCATGAGTGTGTTACTTTCATTTACATTGTCCTTCATGACATTTTTCCTTGATCAACTTGGGGTTCCATAACCATACCTTTGGGGCTACCGGACATATTCAAGGGTTGACATCAATGACAACCAATATTTCAACAGATATATAAATACTATCTTTGATATTCAAACCCTAAATAATAAACCTAATTTCCTTGATCCAATTGATGCTTTCAATATAAGGTGGATATCTCATCTTGTTGGCTAGGAGGTCTTGAAAGATGGTAATCAATTCTTATGGATTTTAATTGGTCCCCTTCATGTGTTGTATTCCTTAATCGCTTGACATTATTTTATTGATCCCTCCAAACCATAAATCCTACATGGGGGTTTAAGGATTCATTCCATTATGCCAAGATTCAACATGTTTGAATTTTCAATGACTAGTAATCCTTCTCCTTGTACATAAATAAAAAAAATCATTTTGTCCTGTTGCTTTCGTTGCATAAAAAATCAAATGATTTTTGTAGTCACTTTCTTTGTTGCTTAAGCTCTTTTCTCTTGTTGTTGTTTTATTTTATTTTTTTCATATTTCATGTAATTATTTTACTTTGTACAATTGTTGTTTTCTGTTTCTTCATCTTTCATTTTGTTTTTCTTCAGTTTGATTTTTGTATTTTCAATTTTTGAATTTTAAAGTCAAGCCGGATCATTCAATCCACTTATTTTGTCATGATAACTGTAAAATTTTGTTGATATTCTATGAAATTGATAAGAACAGGAAGAGACAAATGATCTTATTTTGGTTCTGTAACACTACTTATGTAGTAGTTTCATGTGCCTACAAATTTCTTTGTTGAAGCATGATGTGCAAGCTTGTTCCCATTTTCTTCTTTCCTGTTCTTCCCTCCATTCAGTTTCTTTTGCAAAAGTATATCAGAGGAATTTTACATTTTTTTGCAAAATGTGATATTATTAAAACCATATATTCTTCATTTATAGCCAATTAAAAATTGCCTACCCTATGGAGTCGCTATATGTTGACTTGCAAACTCGCCAAATAGCTACCAACCTGCAAACAGTTGTAAGGCATCGTTTTAAAATTTTGTTATATATAATATATAAATATTAATTTCAATTATTTCTCAAGATTGAAAAGTAATACCCTACTGAAACAATCACATCTAAATTTCGTTGTGGTATTTTTTTCTTCATTAGTCTGAATATGATTTTTATTGCACAAAGGGAATGTTTCTTCTCATAAAAATTCAGAGAGTCCTCCATATTACATAAATTATGTTCATAAATGTTATGTGAAAGTTACAAAAGGTTAAGAAGCATTCAAAAGGTTCTTACTTACAATTGAGATGACCCAAAAAGGAATTATCATAAGTTTAGTCTCTGGTTACATTGCACATTTAAAAGGAAAGAAATTCCTCTTATGAAAGTTTGTGTATGGTTAACTTACGGTTCAATATTAACTTACGGTTCAAATATTATAAAGGGGTGGTGCGTTGAAGTTAAAGGGTTAGAAGAATTTTAACATAGTGCATATGGTAGAAACTGACATTCATATCGTATAACACTTTCTATGACTTGAATCTTTATTTGGAATTGGTTTTGGCATCCATATACTTCTCACATCGCTTTATTGTAATGCATTTGGTTTTCATCAAAAGAATGGAGTTGTTAGATTTTAGTTGCCATTCGAGTTGGCATTAAGTTATGGTTTGATGACATGGTTATACAACATGTGATATTCACATATCTAGCATGGTTATATGGTATATTATTGGTGGATTTTGTTAGTGGAAAGATGATTTGGATTGGAGAGTTAATTTGTTAGTGTTTTAGATAATGTGACGCCCCATGCATTCAATGCATGGGACATGAACAGTCAATTGAGTTTTACACCCACGCAATGATTGGAATTTCATTTTAGCATTTGATTTTTGGGAGTTCTTGAATGATAGTGTTTTCTAAGACTTATGTTTAGTAATTGCTAACAACTGTGACTCATCATTTTCAGGGGAATATAAGCACTGATAAAGGTATGTTAACATATCTCGTACCCATCAAATGCATGTGTTTATTTGCATTTGTAGTTTTAAAATTAGCTCTATTTGATTGGTAAAAGAGCATGTTGTCTGGGTTTTGGATTCATGTTGTTTACAAGGAATTTTTTCAAGTTTCATAGCTCTAATGTCAACTAGTCCAAGATCATTATATAACTCTCTTTGTCCATTTATTTGGTTCTATTATTTCCCAAGAAATATAATCAAAGGTTAATTTAACAGTTCTATTCTCCTTTCGTTTTTCTCCAAGTTTGGGTCAAGGGCACCAATTCCTCCTGGTTATTCCCCCCC
>JASDQU010258524.1:4806-15890 GCA_032191745.1 Picea mariana | reverse complement strand
GATGCTTATATACGCTACACCCAGAACTTCTATGTGTTTTTTTTTATTGATCGATTTGATTGATTTGATCCCACTCGATTAGGAGGTGGAGCAGGATGAGTCCACAGATCAGAAACAGTCTTCTGCGAGGGGTGGGTGAGGATAACCTTCCTTCCTTTAGCCAGTCACCTGTAACCTTCTGCCTTCAACAAAGGCCTAACCAAATCCAACAGCCAGTTTTGATTCTTACTCTCTTGGCTCTTTGCATCCCATGCTCGTGCTCTTTAGCCACTGTATTTTCTACGCTAATTATGTATATCTGTATCTATCTGTATATCTCATTCAGTTTGTGTGTATGTCACTATGACTGTCTCCAGCCGAGCAATGACTGGATCGACTACCGGCTATCAGCTATTGGCAATGACCCTATGTTTGTGCCTCACTCACTCACTTGGCCCCGTACCGTTCTGTACCATGTAGTGTGTAGTTCTCTGTAGGGTATAGGGTTTAGTTCTTAGAGTTCGTAGGGTCGAGGGGCGAAGCTGTAGAGGTAGAGGGTATATGTTTAAGTTCTCTGTATGTCTGCTGCTTCTATGTGGGCTGTGGGGATATGTGTTGCTATGGGGATGACTAGTGCTATTGGCAATGCCCTATTGGCTGACTGGTTGTAATTGACCTCTAGACTCTGACCACTGGCTATGACCCCCTGCCAATGACTGGCTGGCAACGACCCTCTGGTAATGACTGGCTTTATTGTTGTCTAAGAAAGGTGCTCTATGCGCGGCTACGCCAGGTGCTTCAATGTGCAGGTGCTGAAGGAACCGTTCCGTAGGGGTAAGCTCCATCTCGGATAACATGGGGGGCCTTCTCCTCTTGGCCATGGATGGGTTCTCTCATATCTATTGTCAAATTGGCTCAACCTCATCACTTCAGGTGGTAACATGGGGAACTTCTCTCTTTCGGGTATGGAATGTTGTTGAATGGGGTATGTTTGAACGGGTATCCTGTGATGTGGGACCACCCATCTTGAATACATACCAACCCCGGCTGCCTTACTCCCGGCAAGTGAAAAAAGAAAGCTATCGCCTTATTTCCATTTGCTTGCCTCATGTGCTAGGCACACTCTTCTCTAACGTATGGTGCACTCACACACACACACACATATATATATTTTATTTTTCTTTTTCCCCATCGCTTGTTCATCTTGATGTCCAGCTGTGGTCCAGTCCTCCCTCAACCTCCACCTCCACCATCTAGTTGGATCCAATCAATAAAAAAAGGCACATCGACAGGGTGCAACGTAAATAAATGCAGACCTCTATCTGCCAGCAGGCTCAAGGCAATCCATCCTACTGCATCTATCTCTCCTCTAAAAGCACCCCGCCTGCCAGCTTGTTATCCATCCCAATCTTCGGTTTGGACCAGCTCTCAGTTGGTTTCTTTTCCGAGCCTCGATTTAGCTCGACCAGGCTAATGAGCATTTTTCTTTTACAACAAGCAACTAGCAACAAATTATCGGGTGTATTACCGGATGATCATCGGCTAGCAGTGATAAGGGTGGGCATAAACCCCGCCGCTGTTTCTAAACCATAGTTCGCTATCGCTGCTTTTCCAGTATGATCCTATTACACTATACTATGAATAGAATAGGGCACTTCGTTGCTTTCAAACCTCTTGATTCCTCTACTAAATAATAGAAAGGAAAGGGAAGACACAGGCAGGGCTCCTTCCTTTGTTCTCGCCAATCCGATGAATCAAAGTAGGGCAGTTCCCAGCAGTCAAAATTCGATATAAAAGGGGCGAATGGCTTGATTGATGAGCGAGATGAAAGGGCGAACAACGTCGTGCTGGGTTCGAGAATCCATAGTATTCATATCACTCTACCACGGGTATATCGCTAACAACTGGTAAAGTAAGAGGAACCCACCCTTGCTCATGGATGGAGAAAACGCAGGACCTATGGGGTATTGAAACAGAGAAACACCCCAGCAAATGGGGAAAGCTCCGATTATGGCATCGTTTCAGCCCGAGTTTTCCACATCCATCTGACAGAGGTCTCACTTACCATCCATCCCAGCTGGGAAAAATGGAATGAGCTTTATAAAAGCGCTCCCATGCAGAGGGAAGGAGGAGTACGATGAAGAGATTTAGCTAGATCCCACCTTAAATAATAAGAGGGCGGGACCTACTCAAGAGCTTAGTTAGACTCAGTCCAGCCCTACTCGTATTTTAGGGAGTCTATGGAGAGTGATCCAAAGATAGATTCCATTTTGAATAAACTCTCGACATATAAACTGGACCTATTTTGAAACGCTCTAATATTCCAATCCTTGCTTTGCTTGCCATACCCATACGCTTACTATTTAGATTGGGCACTTTCATGAATAGGGGAAGTTTAAGATTGGTTGATCCACAAAGATTCTATTTAGATATGTGCGCCCAGTGCTTCCAAGCCGCGCTTCGTGTTTGTGGGCAAATGAATGATGCCGCGGGTATTCATTTTTCTCTGTCTTACTCATTGATTACTACTTAAGGTGGGCATCCCCCTTGCTGCTTTCCCTCCTAAGTAAGGTGCAGTGTGAGAGAGAGTGAATGAGTGAGTGATTGAGAGTGATAGATGGGAAAGTGAAACAGTTCACGATCGAGTGAGAGGAGATGAGTGCATGAGTGAGTGATTTGGGTGAGAAAGAGTGATAGAAGAAGAATAAGTGAACCAGTCTATTATATAGTGAAAACAACTGCTTGCATAATATTGGCATCTCTCACTCACTAATACGTATATAAGATACTGGTATGTTTCACTTATAGCTGCTATAAGCCACTCACTCGATAAAACGATTCGATATATTCGGCGCGGTCCTCATTTCCATATAATAAGCGCCCCAATATTTTGATTGATCGGAACTGCTGAACACAATATCAGCCCCGCATGCGCTGTTGAGATTGCATATCCGGTTGCAGTTGATTCATAGGCCCCGAAATGATTTGAAAAGCGCTACTATAATCCCTCGATTGAAGCGGAATTGAAGTGCGTGCTCGCTGATTAGCCCTTCCATATTTCCACAATCGCTCGGTGCCGAGAATAATAAGCGATGACTAGATGTAAGCCTGCTGGAATGACGATACTTCCTCCCCACTTATGATAGGTGTTGGTGGCATTTCAAGGGAAGCAATTATCACTCCGCTTTCTATAGTGACTAAGATGTGACTACAAAGTCATTGTTTGAGACATGGGAGTGTAGGTGGACCCTTGATCCAGCATCGTCCAACATCCCTTAAATAATAATAGGGCAATATTATATAGAAAAAGGGGGCTAGAAAGTTGGGAAATGATTCGTTGAAATAGGTATTTTTCCCCTTCACTTTTCTTATTCGGACGACCTGATACCTATTCTATCAGCCGCGGCGAATGAATCTGGAGTGTACCGCTTGATCGCGAAGTGGGATGTGGGAGAGGTGCGTGCTCATTTAGGAAGGTGCCTCTATCTATAACATTGTACCGAGGTTCGGTTCTACAGTAAGTCTGATAGTTAGATCTAATCAATCCGCTGGGCCCGAACAACTATCCATCTCTTAGGCGGATCTTTCTACTCGACCTAACCAATTATTGGAGCTGTAGATAGCAAGGAGTCTTCTCTATGTAATAGTTATAACCACCCAGAAAAATAAAGTGAGCGCATCCTAGTTCCGTCTTGATGGGCCCGCTGTCACTACCATTCGTTCAGGCTCGTTACTCAATACAATACCAATCCATTCAATTTGCTTCCATAGGCATATACAACCATTGTCAGTAGTAAACTGTCTCATGGTCCACCACTCCTCCGCCACAGATCTAATATAAGTTGGAGATATGATAGTGCCCACATATCATATATGTCGTCTATTCAGTTCCTCTTCATAGTTGTATCGCGGCTTTATCTATTTAATCGCTTGCTCCTCTCCCCGCCCGGGGGCCACGGTCTCCAGTCCAACGGACCGGAATGGCCACCCGAATGCATGTGTGGAAAGACAGGCATAGATCGGTTGGAAGCTCACTTCTTAGCTAAGGAATCTCCATTTTATTTGATTTGATCATTTGACTGCTTGCTACCAACTGCATTATTTCATTTCCTTTCTCTCGCTCGCAGCGATGCGGCAGTAGCTAGATCTAGGAATAGATTGGACTATTTCTGTAATGAGTTGGCGGGGGGTAAAGAGAAGTCGTCCCATTGATCGATCCAGGTGCAGACAGAACAACGGATAGGTAGGCAAGCATCCTTGTGGTGGTAGAGAGCTAGCTCACTCATCAATAGATTAATTATGATTGAATTTCCGTGATCTCCTAATTCCAACCAATGAATGACGATGGATCTGTAGATGGGCTAGCGATGGATTTATGATAAATTGGTTAGCAGATGATTGGTTCCCATCCCATTCATACCTGAATTAATATATCTTGATCTAGAATAGGTTGGGTTGTTCCCTTCTCCCCATTAAGTTCAATGAATTATTTTGGATAGCGAATGGAAAGCCTCAGATAGGCATATCCTTATCCTTGGGGTTAAGCAGCGGCTAGTCCAGTGAGGTACATAGAATAAATAGATATGGAACCCGGACCTACAGGGCTGGTACTGTTTAAAAGCTAGATAGATATGGAGGGACAATTGAATAATCCCTTCCTTGCTTAAATAATAATAAGAAATCACAACCAACGAACTAAATAGATTTAATACTCCTTACTCACCGTTCTCTCCCCCCTCCCCTTCCTGAATGAAGGTCGACCAGCAACTACTCCTCTTCATATCATCCAGAGCCCCGACCGAAGCAAGTGAGCCTCTACTACTATAATAGCCTTTGGTTGTCATCGCCTACTATTATAATAAGGGCACGATTATGCACTGAACCTCCTAACCAAATTCTTATCTAGAAAAGGCATTCAATTTCAGTTTCACCCACTCTACTTTAGTACGTTTCATGAGTTGCGGTGCTCCGAACCTCTCCCATCCTGAGATGGATTGCCCTACTATTATAATAAGGGGAAGGCCTGCCCCGCCATTGAGAGTAGGGCCTGCAAGGGAGAGGACAGGGGCTGCTATCAACATAGAATGAGATGTTCGAGAAGCAATTCGATTTGGAATTAGATCAAAGTTATAAAGTGACTATCTTTTTGAGTTAGTAAACCTTACTCGTTATCTCCTCATTCTCTCCCGAATGAAGAAAGCGATTCAAAGACCTATAAAGAGATTCAAGCGGTGGGTGGGGAAATAGAGCTCGCTTTCACTCGGTAACTTGCATTTCGCGAGATACTTTCGCTGGGAATGGACGCAAGCAGCGGGGGCAGTCGAGCATGAGCTTCTTGGTTATAGTAGTTGAGCTGGCTCGGAACCTCACAGTAGGAACTCCGTAATAAGCCCTACTATTATAAAAAGGTTCTGATTATTCAATAAATAGGGAGATAGATTGGTGATCGAATGCCTGCCTAGTGATTGGGATTGGAACAAATCGATGCCAATTGGACAAAACCCGGGGTCGGATCCGCACATACGAGACATGATAATTGGAACGTTTTGACCCTTACGAAGTGAGCAACGTCCTACCCATACATTCCACCCCTGAAGAAATGGTAGGGCAAGCAAGCTTCGACTTGTTCGATAGAGCACTGGCCGACACTCGAGAAAGCACCGACAATACAAGTATAAAAAACGTAATAGAATCCAGTTGTATCCGTACGGAATTCCTCCATTTCCCAGTATTACATGACCGATTCTCAACCCTACAGGGCCAATCAGAGATCAACATTATTGAATCATTCATCAGATACCCATACAAGCACGTATCTATTTCAATTGATTCACGCTTGTTTTTATACGAGTCATTTCATTATCCTCTCTCTCTATCTATGCTATGAATGCGGATTGAAAACGTACAGAAGGCGGAATGAACTGAATGGGGTAATGCGTGGATGCGGGAATGGGTATTGGTAGAATGTGAGACTGCGGGTTACTGTTGTAGTATTGGTTCCTGAAAGCTGGGAATGATCGGTACATGAGATTTACATAATATCGGGGCGTGTGATTGGGAGTTTATTGGGATTATAGATAAGATCAATTGGAAAGAGAGCTAATTATTCTGTATGGCCTCTATTTGGGTAGATGTTTCCTGTTGCCGGCGGGAACGCCTATTCTGGAGATGGGGCAGTATCAATCAAATCCAATCAATCAATGCCTTCTCGTCAAAATGTCTGTTGGCTTCCATCCTTTTCTTTTGTGCACCCCTCTAAGAAGACTGTTCGGTTGTTCTCCCCCTCTCATAAGCTCTTGCCCCTCTCTCTAAGGAGACTTCCCCTCGATCAATAAAGTGAATCAAGAAATCTAGCACTCCCTCTATAAAAAAGAGGTAAGACGTTATAAGAGCGTATCTAAGCAGCTACGTGTAATAAGCACGCATCACAAACCTAGCAGTCATCTCAGTCTTGTGTTTTCATTCATTGGTGGGCAGGTTGTATCCCATTCAAGGTTACAGCTTTCTTTCACTATGTACAAGCTTGTGAATACGAGTTGTGGGTTGTGAAGATCATTGATTATGAAAACTAGTGTAAATAATCTATCTGATAGTGGTAAAGCAATAGGGCATGATTGAACTAAGTGTATTGAGCTTGAACTATACTCTCATTCATATTCATAAGGGCACTAATCCATTTACTTGGCGGGCTGAATTAGCTTTCCCGATAGATATGTCTGTTTGGGTGGGGGCAGGCATTGCTCACCAGACGAAATAAGATTTTATTTTTCGGGATTTTAAAAGGATTGAGAACTGCATATGCTGCTGGCCAGGAGGGAGGTCAGGTGTAGCGCCCAGCATGAAGTGTTAGCACCCATTCCACAAACTCCAACATTAGAGCTAGTCTTATATAGTTGTTATAGAGAGAGAATCAATATTAGATTGAAATGAAATCATAGATAGAACCTTCTATTTATTATGCACTAATGTTAAGGCATAAATATTAGTTAGTTGTTGGAATTGCAACTATTGGGACTCAAGATTGAACTAACTACTAATTCGAAATAGAATTTCTTCTCATTTCAAGGGACTCAGGCACTACTACTAGCATATCTTCTACGTATCGCATCTTTACCACTTTTCCATTGTAAGCAATCTGACTGAATATGCAATTATATAAACCAAGTCTTTGTTCTTGCCTTTCCATCTCCGTCAAACTATATCTTCTCTTAGGTTGTGCCCCAAGGTTGTATATTCACATATATAATGCAATCATGGCTTGTGCAGTGAATTACATGAGAGGCTAGCTCTAGTAGGTGCATGCTTTGAATGAATGAGAGAACTCAAGAGCTATTATTAATGAACTCTCTACACAGTCCATGGGGCTTTAACTTTATGGCTTAAGACTTCTTCGGCAAGTGACCAACGGGCATACTACTATCAATACTTACTGTATAGTCGTTCTTTCTCTACAACTTAAGACTAAGGCAAGTAAGAAAGAAAGACCTTAAGGCAAGGCCTTACTCCATGGAAGAGATTAAACTACTAGAAACAACAACTATTGAACTTAGTTAGTTCTAATAGTTTTATTAGATAGATTGAAAGAAGAGTTAGTTGTTATAGCACTACTACCTTCTTCACTAGTCTATGATATAGAGAGAGTCATTATAAGCACTACATACATATAGGCAGCAGTCGTTATATAGATTCAAGCGTAGTAGCCAAATGCGAACATAGTATTTATTATAGAGATAAACTACTACTCAAACTTCACCATGGCTAAACTAAAGCTGCTCCTATCTCTGCTCCCGGGCCTAACACCAAACCTGCTATCTCATCTGGCCATGAATTCATAAAGAGTACTTCGGGAAATGGAAAGATTGATCGACTTCGAGGAGATGGGGTTTTAACCTGGGACCTTAATAGTTGGTCATGCAGTGTTATCCCATCTGCTGCCGCTTTCAAGCTTGATGCACTATTACCAATAGTTTTCTCATAGATTGGGTTGGGTCTTAAGACTTTCAATTGTTTCAACTACATGAACTAGGATGGATTTTCCAGTACCAGCCTGGGTTGGGTTCTACCGAGATAGCCAGGCCAGCGAGATGCATATTTCTTTTCAACGCCTGATCAACCGATATCGAGGTACTGTTAGTAGCCCGGTATCGTTATTAGCTGGGTTTATAATGCTTTTTTCTTGCGCCTAGCCTATCCTTGGTGAGCAGACAGATTTGATTCCCCTGATCCTTGGATTGGGTTTAGTCGAATCGATTAGTTGCCCTTATCATAAGGAAGAAATGCTAGAAACAAATATGCATTAGGATAAGCGAGAAAAAGAAGTATTCCAGGGGTTACAAAGCCATCTCTATTTGTTGGTTTGGTTACATCTCCTAGTTTAGTTGGGTCAGTTATAACTAAGTATCTAGCGGTTTAATCTAGGGGTAATAGCTTAATTATAGTAGAATGAATCCTGAACCAGCAACTACCAGACTGGGATGTCCCGTAACTAGCAGAGTTGAATGCTGTGAATCGTTTCATCCTGCCTCTTCAAAAATCTAGGGCTTGAACTAAGCTTAAGGCTAAGGAAAATGACTCTAAATACTTAATCTAGTAGTAGTAGTAGTTCTCTTAGAAACAGCTTCAAACTCTGGGAATGTGATGGACAACTGCGACACTTTAACGGAGGATGCGCAAGCACGCTCGACAAAAGGGTGTTAACGCTCACTCATCATATGGGTGAGGGAGAGGTAAAAAGAGCATTTCTAGGAAGCGAACAACGATGGTGCGATGGTTTTTGTTAAGGGAAATTGGCTTTTCTGTGCAGACAACTGCGATGGCCAACTGCGATGGTCCAACTGCGATGCTTTTACCGAGGAGATTTGAGCGTTTCTGCTCTGACAACTGCGATGGTCTTTTAGAGGGGCAAGGTTAAGGTCAAGGTAAAGGTAAGGAAGCAAGCTCAAGGTAAAGGTCCAGGGTTGTAGTTGAGGTGACACCTTAGTCAAGGTCAAGGAAGGGGTTTGTAGTTGAGGTGACACCTTAGTCAAGGTCAAGATCAAGCTCAAGGTAAAGGTAAAGGGTTGTAGTTGAGGTGACACCTTAGTCAAGGTCAAGGTCAAGGTCAATGGAGGGTAGGTTTATCAAGGGTATTAGGCCTACCACTAGGATAAATACTGACTCTGCTCCTACGTATGGATACCTATCAGCAATAAAGGCATAGGCAGCTAAGGTAGTAAAAGCAGCATTTCTCCCAATTTGATAGTCGTAGCCCATTTAACCAGATATAGATACAGATCCAGTAGCTGGAGACCAAGTTGATCGGGTTGTTCGAGAGTAGTAGCCCATCTCACAGATGTAGGCCGTCAATGCAATCCTCTGCTGCGGGCATAGCCCAACTTAATTATAGGAACCTAATTACAGTAAGTAATTCCACTCAGCCAATTCATGAATGAACTAGCTCTAGACAACACTTTAAAGGCAAAAAACACAAGTTGATATTAAACAACATTATATTGAATCCGATGAATTGGTGCTTTCTACTGCTTTTGTCCTATCAATTTAATCAGTCAAGGAGAACACACTAGTTGCTATATAGACAATATTTTGTGGACAGGCCAGAGAACACTTAAGGCAGAGAACACAGGTGGCTATTAGACGATATTTTGTGGTGAAGCCACTCAATGCCCCAAAGGAAGAATCAGACTCATTCTAAGATCTTGGAAAAGATTCGAGACCTATTTCCGGTTAGTGGATATTATAGATCTCCACTTAGACCTCTTCATGCGAAGAATTCAATTTATTTTACTTGTTTTCGCGCTTCTGAAAGCTCATTTATGTTCGACACTTGCTTTATTCATTCATAGCAGCAGTGGGTACCCTAGTGGATCAGAGAGCTCAAGTAATTCTTAGTGAAGAATAGACGGATGCAAATGGTCATTGAATAGGTAGCATAATTAGTTGAAATAAGACTCAACCCTTAGGCCAAAGTCCCAGCCATTCAAGTAGCAGCAGATATAAAAGTTATCGAAGCAGTGGAGAGAAAAGCCACCAACGAGGCAGTAGCATTTGAGATCGCAAAAGTAGCGAATAATACTTTTCCCAGCCTTATTTGAGGGAATTTTGGGTTAGGCCGAAGGCGAAGGTTAGGTATTTCCTTGCTTTCAGACTGACTTGACTACTTTCCTTCCCCGAAGGGGAACAATATGGGGGAATGAACAGTGCGGAAGACGGTGCGGGAGATAGCCGGGTGTGACCTGTATTAACGGGTAAGGCAGAAAATGAACGGGTTCCTTAGAGGAGCGGCTTCCATAAACTCATATATAACTACTATCTTTCATAATCAAATCCTATATCCTGATATGTCCTCAGAGGAAGGGGTTCCTTAAGGAAAGATTGTAGGGGAGAGGATGGAGACTTTTTCCCACAGAGGATACTATTTCCCACGGCTACGTTGGGCCCAACTTCCTTAAGAAATGAATCTCCTTTCTGTAAGGTTACGTCACCTTCAGAATGTCCCTCCTTACGGGAGCGTCCGGATGTCCCTCCTTAACCAATCAATATTCTTCCTTAGAGATTGGGTGCGAACGAGACTTATTTATGAGAAAAAATTGCCTTCCTTGCTCTCCTCTCCCTAGCGGTCGAGCAATAAATACCTCACCCTGGTGAGCAATAAATAACCTATGTAAATAAGAGAAGTGTCAATCTCGCAATTTTTCCTTGCCCATATTCACAATTTCTAATTCTTTGCACAAGCTTTGAACTTTGAATGATTACCAACCCCGATACGCCACCTTTAAGTAGTTCATTTCCCATTTTTCTCAACAAGGGTGCGGTAAGCACGCTCGTCCCTCAAAGAGAAAGGGCACCTTTCAGTACTTAATTTCCCATCTCTTGGTCTCTTGGGCTGCCACCTTTCAGTGACCAGGCAACCTTTAAGTACTGAATTTACCAATTTAAAGCGTAGAATTGAAAACCACCTATAGGCTAACTTGAAGTACTTAAATCACCAGGTACCAGGGTGTAGAATTCTAACCGATAGGCCACCCTTTCACTCTAACAATTACCAGTTTAACGAAGGAAGGCCAGGTTCTTTAATGTCAAATTACCGGGATGCGTTTTTACAAGAT
>JASDQU010258522.1:5698-15744 GCA_032191745.1 Picea mariana | reverse complement strand
TCACGAGCTACGCAGAAGAAGCAGTGTCCAACGTGTGCCAGACCATATGCCTTTCCCGCGCGCTGGCGGCATACCAAAGCGGCTGACATTCACATGGACTCCAAGGTCACATGATGCTCCGACCCAACTCTTGCTTGTGGTTTTGTTTTGACAGTCTAGGCATGAGGAAATTTAGCTCTGTTTATGTTTTAGATTTAGATGCAAACTTTAGTTTTCTGAAGCAACCTGCTACTCCCGGTTTCCTGCGGACGGGAGATAGCGCTGTGAACTTTGTTAATTTTGCCACCTTTCGTCTGGTCTGTAACTATGCTGACATGTGGAAAGACATGGGGAAAGGGAGGTCTAGCTGCCCTGGTTTCCTGCTAAGGCGGGGTAGCTGGCATCCCCGACAGTGTTGTATTTTGTCTATGGCAATATAAAAGGTTCCAACTCTTTTTATTTAAAAAAAAAAAAAAACATATTATCAAACAAAACATTTAAATACATTTGTAGCTTAGGTAATATTAGTGTTTTTGTTAATTTTTTTATATTTTAGATGTTTTTTTTTAATATTTTATTGAATTTTGATTATTTTACATTTTTTTTTCTTTTTTAAAGTTTGAAGGGATTTTTTTCTCTTCTTTTAAACAAAAAATCGTATTTTTGTTTTTTAAATTATTGTTTTTCGGGGAAATTTTAAATTTTTTTCATTTCTTTCTAGTTTTTGTTTGTTTTTTCACAATTTTGTTAGCTCATATGTTTTGAATATGGTCAATACAACAATACTTTTAAGAAATTATTTATGTTTCATTCAATGTAACTTGTATTTACTGTTTTATTATTAAAAGTAAAAAATTATTAAAAAGTGACGTTGAATTTTTAAAGTATATTGTGATATTTTCATGGCATTATGTATTACTTTGTGCTTTGTGTGATAATAGCATTTAAAAAGTAAACATTTAAGGGTTTATTTTATGATTTTGTTTACAGTAATGATGAGTTCGTTTACCACATTATAAAATTGTGTCATTTTCATACCCCAATTTTAGAATGGGTGCTACTGGTAGCAGTACTTTTCAATTTGATGGTTGATTTTGAGGTTTTGGTTTTAATGGTACCAAGTGATAAAAATACGATTTCAAATGATCTCAAAATTTAATGTTTTGAAAAGAAAAAAAAAATCAAAAACATCTTATTTGTTTTTAGGTGTTAATTTTAAGGTTTTCTGAGCTACTGTCTAAGTTTTGAAGCCCATGTTTGAAAAATGTTGTAATTTTGACCCCGTTTAAAAAAATGGTGCTACCAATAGCACCACTTTTTGATTTGGGGGTTGATTTTGATGGTTTTTATGTAAAAATATGAGTTTTTTGGGCCAGAGTTCTCGTTTTGAGGTCACAGTTCTCATTAAGTTGGTAACTATGTTATAGTTCAGCTAAAGTTAAAGAACTATAAACTCAATCTATTCTCGTTTTTGAAGGTTTGTTCAAGAATTTTCACAACCAAAGCGAGACCTTTCTTTTCTCAGGGAACTTATGATAAAACATCCAGGGTCAGGCAAGGAGTAGGCTTTACTATGGTTAAGGGGAGGGTAAGGGGCTTAAGAAAAACTATTGCACACATGATTGTTCTTAAGGACTTTCTTAGTTAACTTTCATAACTTTTCCTTAATTCCCCCCTTTCTTTTTCACTTCCTTATTTGAAAATTTCAATGATAATATTAGCATCAATTGAACTAATGATTTATTCATTTGTATATTTTTAGGGTAATTTAACCTGAATTTTCATAGTAGAATCTCATACATTGGTAACTCCTATGTTGCCAGCCAAAAAGGCTATTAATTTATTACCTTTTTCATTGGAAGATATTTAATATATATATCCGTGCCTGTCAACTTTTTAGCCTCTCTAATCTCTTGGTTCGTCGGCAACTTTCCTGCGAAATAAATAGCATACTAATTGTCAGGAAATCTCATGAATCAATTTTTTTTTTTTTTTTTGAAATCTTAATATAAAAAACTTACCGAAAGGAATGGACTATAAAGTAAGCACGAAAACAAAACAATATGTACAATGAGAGTTCAAGAACATATTACTGCATGAAGTGTTTAAGGTGTTGCCCATTTACAGGGGCGTTGAGAATGTCTCCATCGAGATTTTCTAATGAAAAAACATTTTTCCCTCAGAAGCCGAAATCGTATATGGGCCTGACCAGATTGGATCAAACTTTTCATGTTTACCAGTGTCTTCTTTCCTGGCTTCCCATTTCAAGACCAAATCGCCAGGGAGGAAATCTCTATCTTTATCTTTTTGATTGAATAAGGCCTTCATGTTATCTCGATATCTCTGTAACCTTTCATTTACTTCGGCCCTATTTTACTGAACTTCAATCAGCTGGTTTATCCTCCTGGTAACGACATTGGGTTCTTCATTTGAATCTTGCCAAAGTTTCATTACTGGCAGGGAAAGATTTATTGGTAAAATGATGTCAGTTCCATATACCGTCTAAAAAGGGGAAATCCCAATTGATCTTTTGGTACTTATCATGTTAGCTCATAGAGCATATTTTAAATGGATATGCCATGCTTTCTTGTTTACAGTCAAAACATTTTTTATCACGGTAATCAGACTTTTATTAGATGATTCAGCTAGACCATTACCCTATGGATAGTAAGTTGTCGAGTGTCCTAGAATGATGTTATATTTTTGGTAAAATATTATCATGTCCATTGACTTAAATGCTTGTGCATTATTAGTGACTATCTTTCAGGGACAGC
This sequence comes from Picea mariana, assembly GCA_032191745.1. Lineage (NCBI taxonomy): Eukaryota > Viridiplantae > Streptophyta > Pinopsida > Pinales > Pinaceae > Picea > Picea mariana. The sequence continues at coordinate 12,991 of JASDQU010258522.1, read as the reverse complement.
CAAACCTGGATAAAATATTTTCTTCTAGGAAACTGATTACTACCAAGTCAGTTGCATTTCTCGTGGGAATATCTTCCACCCATTTAGTGAAATAGTCTGTAGCAGTTAGAATCCACTTGTGTTGTGCGCTGGAGTGTGGATGAATTTCTCCAATGAAATCAAGACCCCATTACTGAAATGGAGCTTCAGTTTTAACCGGAACTAAAGGTAAAGCTAGGATTTTCTGCTTCCCTGTAAACAACTGACGAGGAGTACAAGTTCGGACTTTAGTGTTCACATCTGTGAACAATTTAGGCCAGTAATGCCCAGCTCTTAATATTTTATAAGTTGTTTCCCACCAAGCATGGTTTCCTCCACACACTCCCATGTGGAATTCATCTATAACCCTTTCTGTTTCGATCTCGACTAAGCAGCTCAACAGGAAACCCAGGGGGTATTTCCAATACAATTTACCATCTGTGATACAATATTTTACAGTGTGTAACTTCAGTGTCCTAGTTTTAGATGGGGTTAACTCGTTGGGACATTGAAGGGTCAGTAGGTAAGAAATGATATCGCGATACTAGAATGAAGTAGAGAACTTGTCTTGAATCTCAGTTGTGGGTGTAGTGACGTCAAGCTCATCTATTTCTAGAAATCCCTCATTCTCTTGTAGTTGATTTATCCCAAGTGCTTTTAAATTTGATTCGTCTAGCAATTTGGCCAAACCCTGACATTTGATAATTTTAGTTGGTTTGACTTACAAGTCGAACTCCTGAATTTTAGCCAGCCACCTGCCTCTTCTTTCGTCGTTGTCTGGTTGCACTAGGATATCTTTAACGGAGCTTGACAGTACGTAAGCAATGATCTTTGAGTGCAACACGTAAGTTCTAAAAGCCTTGAGATCTTTGACCATTGCATAAGCTTGTCTTCCCAATATGTCATATTTCAGCTCAGCGTCTCTGAGACTTCTGCTAAAAAATGCAATAGGTTGCTCAAAACCTTCCTCATTTTTCTGTAACAATATAGCTATGATTGTATGTTCAGAGGCAAAAGAAAAAATCAAAAACTCTTTTGTGCAATCTGGGCTTTCCAGGACTGGTGCTTCGCTTATTACTTTCTTGATACGTTGAAACGACGCTTTGGCTTCGTTTGTCCACTTCACCTCACTGTTCTTTTTAATCATATCTGTAATCAATTTTACAATTTCGACAAAGTTAGGGATGAATCTTCTCAAGAAGTTTAATTTTCCTAAAAAAGACTGAATTTCTTTTACGTTTCTAGGAATATTTATGTTATCTATTGCCTCGACCCTTTTGGGATCGATTTTGATTCCATCTCTAGACACAATATGACCCAAGATTTTACCTTCTTGCATTGCGAAATGGGATTTCTTGGGATTAAGTGACAAACCGAATTTGTGACATTTCTCGAAAGTTTGTTTGAGGTGTGTTAGATGTCCTGCATCAGATTTAGAGAAAACAGTCAGGTCATCAAGATAGATAACGACGAACTTATCTCTTTCGCCCATAAAAGAGAAATCCATGGCTCGTTGGAAAGTTTCCCCTGCATTCATTAAACCAAAACACATTTTGTCATACATAAAGGTACCCCAAGGGGTAGTGAACGCAGTTTTTTATTTGTCATCTTGATGTACTGCAATTTGATTGTAACCTGAAAAACTATCAATCATAGACATTATGTTAGCTCCAACTACTTTTTCTAAAACATGATCCATCTTAGGTAATGGATAATTGTCCTTAAGTGATGATCGATTCAGGTTTCTAAAATCTACACACAGTCTGATCTCATCGTTTTTCTTTCTCACTGGGACTAAATTGGCTACCCACTCAGATTATCTCAGTGGGACAATGATTTTAGCGTCCAAGAGTTTTTTGACTTCTTTTTCTATTACCGGTAGTAGGATAGGGTTAATCTACCTGAGTTTTTTCTTAAATGGTTTGACACCTGGTTTCAGAGGAATTTTGTGTTCCATTATAGTAGTGTCATAAGTTCTCAATTCATCATAAGACCAAGCGAAAATATCTTTATATTGTCTAAGCAACTCGGCATACTTACTTTTGATTTTGGGAGACAAATATTTGGATAATTTCACCAACCTAGGATTTTCTTTGCTACCTATATTGCAATCCTCGACCTCCTCTAGCTGAGGTTGTAAGGTAGACTTCAAAGGGATGTCATCATGATTAAATAGCCTTTCTAAGGGGATCAGACCCTTAGGTATCTGATTATTTTTTAAAACAAGCATCCGGTGGTTAGCGATTTTATCTTGGAACTCTTGGGGGTCTTTGCCTTCCTGCATGATCCAAATAGGGTCATTCTAGTTTTCTTGGTCGGCATGCGTTTCGACAAAGTCATCTACTATCTCTAAAAACTTTCAAATTTGTTCATCATCCTCAAAAGATTTCAAATGTTGTATGTTATTCGGTATGGAAGGCATGTGTCTCATTAGTGTATGGTATTTTAGTTTGAAAGCAGTGGAAGGTGTGAACGTTGAAGCTGCTTTGGCTAATGCATCTGCCTGTTGATTTTCTGCTCTTGGAATATAGTGAATATTGACAGAGGAGAAAAAAATTCGATTAGATCCCAAACACTATTTCGGTAAGACCTTAACCAAGGATGTTTGTCCTGGTATTGACGATTTCCCTGTTTCACGATTAGCTCTGCATCGCCAAAGACTTCCAAGTTTTTAATTTTCATTCTCCTGGCATCTTCTAGTCCTAACACTAAGGCTTCATACTCGCATATATTATTTGTGTGGTCAATGTTCCACTGTAACCTATAAGAGAAAGGGATAACGAATTTGTCACCGGGTGCCACAAAGAGCACTCCAGACCCTGCTCCAAAATAAGACGAGGCACCATCAAAAAACATTTTCCAAACACCAGTGCTATATACATCTTGTTTTATTTGTTCTTTTTCTTTTTTATTTTATGTACAACTTTCCTCTATACATACATCAATATCGTCATCGATAGATAAAATACAATTGCTTAAATCCTGATCGGCAATATAAATAGGGTAGTTATTTGGGTTATGTGGGTCACTTACCATGGATGCTAACCTGGTTTCTTTGTACAAGCGCGTGAACTGTCCTCCAAAAACTGGGATCGTGGCATACATCATATCAAGTTGGAGGGATCCTCCAAGTTTGGTGCCCCAGGACTTGGATAAGAGCATGCCATACTTCGGGGGTATATCAACGACAACCACGTCCATTAGGAACTTTTTGCAGGTATCTGTGCAAGGTTAACAACTAAGTGTTTTATCATGCCTATACACTTAACTTTTCTTGAATCAAATGAATATAAATCTCTATAAGGTCTGGTGATTTCAAGACCAAGTCTATCCATAATGACATTAGGCATTACATTATGAGAGGCTCCATAATCTAACATGCAATTATGGAGTAGGTGATCGTACACAGTCAGTGTGATATAGAAAGGGGCAACAGTGTCTTTGGCAGCTTTGAAATGTGGGCTGAAAATTATGTTAGGCTTTTCATCCTCTAGATTTATAACATCGGCTTGGCTTTCGTTTTCTTAAAAATTGATTAATTTAGCGATTTGTTTTCTCTAAATAGGATTTTTTGTCAGATCAATAAGGGGTATAGGGATTTTGATTTTATTTATTTCATTTTCCAGATTAAAACTTCTTATTGTTTTGTCGATCTCTATGGTTTGGGTTTCTAAACCCTTCTTTTCAGCTTTCCTTTGTTGTGAGGTTTTCATTTCAATTACGGGAACCTCTACTTTCTGTGTGTTTATAGCTGGTGTATCTGTTGACTTTCTCTTGGTAGGTTGTGTGTCAGTGGTCTTAGTTCTTATAGTTTGTTTTTTAGCGATTTTGAAACTGACTCATCTGTTTCACCCCTCAGAAAAATATTTTTCACTGGGGGAGTTGTGAGGCTCTTGTTTCTAGGCCTTAGATTGTACTTTTGGTGAAGTTCGGCCATTATATCATCTGTGATTCCCTGATAGGTTGAATCTTTCGTAATACTGGTGTTCTTGTTATTCTCAGATCTATGTTCTGTAGTTAAAAAAAATTCATAATCTTGTCTCGTTATATAAGGTTGTAGGCAATCATCGCCAAGATTATTTATATTTTCTTCTAACTCTTCAAAATCCTCCACGTCTTCTCCTCCTATAAAATTCTCGCTTTTAAAAGGGGCTTGGATTTTTTTATTCTCATTCTTAATTTGTCTTGGTTGACTTTGAGAGTTAGGATTTCTTCTGAAATCCTTTCTGGGAAAATTCTCATTCTTCACTTGATCTAGTTCCATTCTTGATATCTTATTTGACATTTCTTTGATTATTCTTGCCATATCATCAATTTTGTCTTCCGAAGATATTCCTAATCCAGAGGGTCCCCCTTGTTCTCTGTATCTTATAGTTTCTTTGTTTCCAGTTTCAAATTTGGTTTTCAACTTTCCTGATGTCATCATGTTTGATTCAATTTCTAAGGCATCATCTTGCATTTTAGTGAGGTCTACTGATCTTCCCTCCCTCAATAAGAGGGATAAATCAAGGTCAAAAGCTCCAGTGAAGGTTACTTTTGCTGCAGGTTGGGAGGGTTTGACCTCGGCTAGAATTTTATTATGTAGTTTTTTAAACCTTTGGGTAAAATTGAGAACTGATTCAGAGTTTTTCTTTCTTAGAGCCCCAAATTCAGTTAGATAATATAGATAGTCTTTCCTTTCCCCCCACTATCTAATAAAAGAATTTTCAAGTTCCTCATATGATGGTATAGATCCTGCTGCTAGACCTCAGAACCAGGTTCTTACCTAACCTTCAAAAGTCTGAACCAAGAGTCTCGAGTAGACATCTTCATGTTCGAGTCCAAGGATGTCAGCGAATTGGTCAAAGAAATTGATGTGTTCGGCTACAGTTAAATCGCCCTCTCCTGTGAATTTCGATAGATTCTTCATGTAGTTTGCAGGTAAGTCATCGAGGGGAACTGGGAGGACCAAAGGAGCATATTCGGTAGCTACCTTTGCAAAGATTCAAGGGGGTGGTACTTGGCTGCCTGCTCCTCCTCCCCCCTGCACCACCTGCGACAGCACCTTCTGCCCCACCTCCTCTGGCCACAGCCATTGTTGATTTAGAGACTGAAGCTTGGAGATTATAAAGGAGGGTTTCATAAAAAGGGTTATCAATGGATAGGAAAATTGAGACAGAGGAACTATAAAAATGTGGGCTAGTTTCTTCAGACTCACAAGTTGAATATAAAGGAGAATCAACAGGAGTCGTGTCGAGAAAAATAGGATGATCATAGGAGTTCTGAGAGATAGGAAAACGAACTTCATGAAGTGAAGAGGTTTCAATCGGAGCAGGAAGTGAGGCGGATCTTTTACTTCTATTGGTGAAAGAAACGGTTGGGAAAATCTCAGTTTTAAAATCAAGCGAGACAAAACCAGGCTCAAGGGCTACAATCCTATCGGCAGGTAATTCCCCGCAAGGAGGTGGGGTATTCGATCCATCAAATTGACCTCTAGGTTCAAATCTATGATTTTAGGTTGATAAAACTTATTTGTCGATGATACAGTCTGTTTAAGATATCTTCTTGATTTTAAAATTTTTTCTAGATCGGGAACAGGCGAAGTCTATTTGTCGTCTGGGTTTTTCCTGGTGTTCTTTCGGTTAAAAGCCAGTTTATTTATCATGGAGTCGCCAAGTGAAATATGTATCCTTATAAGGTTTTCATTTTTTGTTCACTATCAAAGAGAGAAAGTGCAAATGTCATTCTTCCCAAGGAAAAAGATTTGTTTCTTCGTTCCCCTGCAACGGTGCCAAAAAGATGTTGTTCCCGAGTTTATACTTTAAGGCTCTAAAGTATATTGTCAAGGCATCTGAAACGGTAGAGAGAGTTAAGGGTAGAAAGTTCGATCATATGAAGAAGGGCTATGGTTGGTTTCTTAACTGTTTCTGTCTAGCTTCCCAGTTTTCCTGGATACTAATATCCCTTTCAATTGTTGCCCATGAACGTTCTAATTGAACCCAGTTATTTGTAGTCTGCAAGATGGTGTTAAATAAGTTTAAGGCAATGCTCGTTTGATCTGATAGACCAGGCTCAGTATTGGGTTGTCTTGTAAATGGTACAGTCATGAGGGATAAAGACTGAAAAGATAAATTCTTGAGTTTTCTTTTAGGGTTTTCTATTTTTGTTTCAAAATATGTAAGAAGAACTTCAAAACCTTGAATTAATAGTATGATGAAACTAAAGGTCCTTTCTGGTATCTGAGTTAAATTTTGAAAAGGGAATATGCATGAAATGAAAACAAAACATAAATCTGTTGAACAAGGTGAGGCATCAATTAAAGAGGAATCTCACTTTGTGACAAAAGAAGAAAATAGTTAGGAAAAACTCTTAATGAAGCATATGATATTGAATCTAAAACATTTACAGGTCTTGTACCTGCTGATAGTCGATACAGAGGAAAAACTGTAAACAATTAAATTGCAAGAATAATTAATCACCACGGTAGAGGTTGTACTAAATTGCAGTTAAGCATTCATCAAAGAGATATATGAAAAAAATGAAACAACAGAGAAGCACATAACTCAAACTTGACCAAATCTGGAATATTCAATCTGTATTTGTATTAATTCAAAAATATCTTCAAATTCTTCTTTACAATACGCCCAGAAAAAGCCTTCTTTCAGTCTCATGAAATTATACTTATACAAGATCACCAATACATTGATGGTTGGTGATTTCCTAACTCCTAGGGGCAAACAGTTACAAAAATGCAAACCTCAACCATTTGCATGATTATATTTTATTTTTATATCGTCTCGATAATATAAGCTTTCAAAATGATACTTCATTGTTTTATTGAAGTGTATCCTTCTTTCAACCCAATACATTCAATACATTTTTCAAGAAAGTGTACAAAATTTATGGGAGGCTCTAGAAAATCCTTTGCTTCAAATAGATAAAATTTTCTCTGAATTTTTGGAAGTTGGTCTTCAATCCCCTTACCAACAAACTTAATTGATTGCAATTTTAAGTTTGGCTTCACTAGCCACCTATCTATTAGGGTAACATCAATTTCCTTTAATTGTGAAATTTCCATTTGAATTTCGTTCAAAGCCTCTTTGAAATTCAACTGGTGTCTTACAATGTTTATCTGTCCTAATTTCCTAGTGCAATTATCTCTTCCAATACCTAATGATCCCTTGTCCAACAAATCAAATATTTCTTCGCAATCGTCTTTGATTTCTTTGGTTATTTTCTGTTAAGCCCTAATATTGGCTCATTACCCCTTAATTGGGGCATATTATATTAGTAATG
>JASDQU010258521.1:4185-14444 GCA_032191745.1 Picea mariana | reverse complement strand
TTTCTAAATATGCAATTAGTGACATTTAATTCTAACATCTCATCGTGCAGGAACCATATAGATTGTCATTGATGGGAAAAAGGCTCAAGGAGATATCCTATTAATATGCATTAGACCAAGATTTGCAGAGGGTTATATTATCCCTTCAGAGTGTTGATTTCAAAATCATGAAATGTAATTCACACGTCATCGGCTTGGCACATTCATGAAACCTCCAATCCTTAATTGCTCTTCATCATACCGTCCACCTTCGCACTTCTAAATATGCAATAAGTAAGATTTACTGCTAACAGATCATCATGCAGCACCCATACAGATTATCATTAATCAGCGAAAGGCTCGAGGAGCTTTCCCATTCATAGGAATTTAACCGAGATTTTGCGGAGAGTTATATTATCGGCTCCAACTCTTCATTTGAACCATTGTCTGGAGAAAACCAACGTTCTCATAAACCTATGGCATCAACTCGACATTAGTTCTGTGGAGATACAATGAACACCTTTGGGTGTGAGGACCAGAATTTCCAGCGGTCCAAGGCATATTCTTATTACTCAACCCCTGCCGCCCAGGACGAAGTAATTTGGACCTCTGGGATTGCTCGTGCAAGCTATGTCCTTGAAGTTTTTGACTGTAAGGAGCCGGTCTCTTGGTGCGTCGATAAATTCATTTCAGACAAAAGAATTATTCCACTACGGGACTGCTCTTCTGTTTCTTTGTCACCTTAGATCTTCTGCCAGATGTTGAGATTGACGGAGACAACATTGACATTCAAATGAGAAGATTCCAAACAGTTCCTAGCAAATCATAATAACGGGTTGGACGTCTTGCCCAATTTATTTGAAGACTCGATGGCAGTTCCTGAAGATATCACAAGCTTGCAGGTTAGTTCATTTAGAAATCCATTCCACAAAATTGCCCGACTGTTTACAAGAATAACGAAACAGGAGTCCACAACAACTATTTCTTGGATGTCTCTTTATATTTTGTATTTCACAACCAAGGAACAAGCCATTTTTTATTAGGGCAAGCTAATTTCCCATGAAATTTTTTCCCACTTGTCAAGCTTCAAAGGGGAAAAGAAATTGTATATGTCATCCTACTTAGTTTTTGTGATAGCACATTGCTGCCAGTTTCCAAAACTGTCTCTGTCCAAGAATGTCAACTGGGAATTCGACCTAGTAATGTTCTTGTACCAGGCCTTGTGGAATCACAAGGCCTTCCACTGTTTTTATGAGGTTTTTAATGGTTGTGTGTCTGTTTTCAAAGTTTTGTTGTTACGAGAAGATGCTCCCCACATATCTGAACAGACAACCAGTTTTTTGGACAGGAAGGGGACACTTGAACATTTGGATAATTAGACTGTGATAAGGATTTTTGGCTCCAGGGAAAAAACTTCTCTCCTTCCATGTCACATTATAGATATAATGTTTGTTACAGAAGTAGCATGACAATACAACTACTGGTTGCATCTATTCCAAGAGAAGAGAAAAAAACAGTTCATTCCTCTACCTTGGAAATTCGGGGACTTCGTTTTGAAGAACGTCAACAAAATTGAGGAATTCGCAACCCATTCTACCAACTTGAACCTAATATATGCTTAAATCCTAAGAGGGTTCGACCCCAATAAATGTTTTCTACAACATTTACAAACACTTGGCTTCGACAATTCTTTTTTCAAAAAACACCTCACCGAAAACAGATACAGTGGTGGCAATGCTCCTTCTTCTGATGTCGGTGACCTGGACACACTGCAAAGCAACACTAAATTGTACAACCAACAGTGAAAAGGCCTCGGTGAGAAGAGTGGCCAATCGACGAATAACACTCCTAAAAGTAGGACATCCTAGAGCATCGCTCCCACAACCCATCACAACAACAAAAAAACTCAGAGTTCTTCAAACGGAGGAGGAAATAACGACCCTCCTCACTCCAAAATTGATAGTTCTCACAAGCTTCCAATAGACAAGAAGAGAAAAAAAAATTGTGGGACATGCGGAAGAGCCTGAAATTCAGAGTGAGAACATGGAACTTGAGCCTGATCTGGATAGCGTACTTCGCTACCTTGATCAACCCCGAGATGCGATCCAACATAGTCATCCAATGGACATATCCGATACCGAAAATTTTGACAAATATGAATCCTTCGTGTTCCAGAGCATTGTTTTTTACAGCCAATCCAAAAAATTGATTATTGAAAAAAAAATATCAAAAATAAGAAAGGAAAATCTCATTCAGAGGTTAACCTTGCGAATATGCGGCCGTCCCAAATCTGTCAACTTCACATAGAGACCAAAGATGCACTTGATGATTCCATTGGAGGCATTGAGGCTGAGAATGCCAAACTGAAGGACCGGGTCAAGGAATGGGAAGATACTTTGATTCCTATGCCATTGCTTGCCAATCCTTTGGCAATAGTCATGCCTGCCACCCCTACAACCAAGGTAAAAGGACCCTCCAACCTCCTCGCATTGTGTAGAGGATATGTGGAGAATAATATCAATAAAAGAATGGAACTGGTTACTGAGGTGTGGGAAACATCACAAACCATGAGTTTCCTTGGAACCAAGGCACATAATTTGCTCGAACATTTGTAGGCGGAGTTAAAAGATGCAGAACATTTATATTTAAACATGATCATTCCTTTTGGAACCATTGTCGACAACATGACATAAAGAAGAAGACAACAAGATCTTCCATCCACAAAATGGATCGGTTAATTAAATGCATGATGGAAAGAAAACGTCAAGAAACTGCATCTCATTGTTTAGTCATGTGAACAAGCCATATCAAAGAAAGAAAAATTATTCACAAGGTTGTCCAGAATAAACTTAGTTGGATGGACCAACGATTTCCAAGACCCCAACTTAATTGTCAACTCCTTGCCCTTAACTAGGAAAAGCTTCGACAAACAGGTTGATATGTTTAAGATGTTGTCTTTACAAAAGTTTTACAACATCGTTGAATATGGTCAAGATGACGTCGACGACTGGCTAGTCGACTATTCAATACATAATGAGGAAATTAATCAGGGTTTGTGTAATCTTTCTATCGACTTCGGGGAATTAGAAAATGAACTTTTCAACATAAAAATTCGGAATGAGATCAACGTCGCCCCAATGAGAAGCTACATTGAAGAATGACTCGAAAGATAATTGAAGCAGGCTGCCGATGAAAGGCAACAGGCAGTTGCCACGATTTCAGCAGCCGTTGACGACATCAATGAAAAGGCATCAACAAGCAAATAGCAAAAGGGGTCATATGTACCATCATTGTAAGTCTACTAATCGCATCCTGCTTTGTTTATCAACCCTGTTATTCCACTTTTTTAAATACAAATGTCCCACGGACCCAGTTATTCTACAATCCTGTTTCTTGTACATATTTCTCTTATGGTCCGTGGGAGCCCCAATCCCAGTCTATATGACAAATGCATTGAAATTTCGAGAAATATGTAACAAACTTTTATTTTTTGATATATTTCAAATAATTTATCTTCCACTATGCACAAATTGTATTTTTTTTATATACTTTCAGAAAATAAATGGGGCTTTAGAGGCCATGTGTCATTTACTGCATGGATACCACCTGTACGTCATGTTGCTTTCCACATCTCTACTATAGTTTCCATCTGCCTCTGCTACTTTTTCCTATCCCAATTCAACCTGGCATGGAATACGCTGCCACACAACCTTGTTATATTATAGAACTCACCACATCCAAGCCACCTCCTCTCTTTTTCTCATTAATTCATTAGAAGACACATTTTTCTCAGCTTGTCGTGCTCATTATTTAACATCATTATCCTTAGTATATTGGTAATGTTTACATACAGATTCTTCTCCTAATCTTACTTTTCTCCTTATTTAACTTCTTCATCCTTTAATATATTGTATTGTATTCATATTTGAAGTGAGAGAATTTATATTTATAATTGAAACTATATATATTTATTTGATTTACAATGATAAGACTAACAATTAAAATTAAAGTAAGGTGACCTTCTACATTATCACTTACCTATTTTTTTTACATCAACATCATCTAATTACTATATTATATAACTCACCACAAACACACAGATCATTAATCTTTTACATATTTCACATCCCATCCAACCTAATCCACCTCCTCTTTTTTTCTCATTAAATCAGACACATTTTTCTCAATAATCTTGCTTTGGTCCGTGTTTAACATCATTATCCTATAGTATATTGGTAATGTTTACATACATGTGGTTCTATTTATCCTTGTTCAACATCTTCTTCATATTTATAATATTTGACGTGAGAGCATCTTTAGCTTATTGACTATTCTACATAATGTTTACAATTATGCTCGATTTCTTTTGAAATAATTGAAACTCTTACTTTTTAAGTCTGTCTTACTCTCACCTACTCTTACTTTTTGAAATAGTTGAAAGGTGAGAGGTTTTCTTTTTCAGCTGTACACAAACGAACCATGACTTTAATGTGCAAGCCAAACATGATTCTCCAATGACCCCAACCCAAAATGGCCCTATTTGCACATAAAAAACATACTCTCTTTTATTCTGCTCTAATTTCATCTGCTATGCTTCTCTGGTATCACTCGTTGTTGTTGCAAACAATGGATATTGCAACCAGAAGCACAGGCAACACCATTCGCAGCGCTATTATTTTTCCATTCATCCAACAGATAGATGATGCAATTCGCTTGGATGACAACCGTGAGCTTCTATAAGAACAGTTATATTGTATGAAGAGTCTCTTGCTTTATATTATCTCTCAATTCCAAGATCAATAGAGAGAGGCACCGGATTCTCTGAAGAAGTGTTTGTTGAGGATGCATCGTAAAGTTCGAAAGGCCAGAGAGTTGATCCATCGCTCACAACGCCCGTGGCTGCAGCAGTGTACTAACTGCCTCCTTTGCAACCCCAAAGTCTCTACGCAAATCCAAGAGTGGAACACAACTATTCGTGAGCTCCATGATGAGATTAGAACCGACTTTTCCATGTTTTGCAGTGCTCAACAGATTGCGTCCGCGGCACCACAATGGGCAGACGTACTACTTTAGGATGAACCTAACACCGGATTGGTCGGCTTGGAAATTAAATTTGCAGAGACACAGCTACGGAGCTGGGTTTTGGAAGCTCTGGATGTTCGCATAATTGGTATGTACGGTATGGGTGGTGTGGGAAAAACAACATTGCTCAAAAAAGTCTACAATACCTACAAGGTTGGAAATGATTTTGATCATGTAATTTGGGTTACAGTTGCTCAATTTCCCATTTTGCAGATGCAAAACGATATTGCTTCTACAATTAATTTAGATCTGGTCAACTGTTCCGCTGATATGGGGAAGATGAAGTTGTGTGCATATATGAAGACCAAGAAATTCTTTTTGGTTTTAGACGACATGTGGGGGGCACTCTATCCGAAATAATTGGGCATGGAGTTTGGCAAGAACAAAGGGAGCAAACTTGTATTCACAACTCGAAATAGGGATCTGATTCGAGAAATGAATGTAAAACAGTTCATGGAAATACAACCCCTACAAAGAGAGGAGGCCTGGGAGTTGTTTTTGAAAGTAGCTTTCGAAGACGGCCATGTTCCGGAGGGTATAGAGAATATTGCGCGATAGGTGGCCGAGGAGTGTAAAGGGTTGTCGTTGGCAATAAGAGTAATAGGCTCAACAATGATGGGCAACACAGCCGTAGATGAGTGGAAGCTTTCTTTAAAGCAGATGCAAAAAGTGGATTTAAATTTTCTGATTACTTATCGTCGAATTAATCGAGAACTGTATCTGCGATTGAGATGGAGTTACAATAGTTTGCCCGATGCTATTTCCTTGTGGGTCTTCCAGCTTGGTAATGTGATTGATGATGCATCTGTGGATCATGCACCAGTGGAAGAATTTCGTTTTTTTCTGTCCCTCGTTGAGCCATTGAACCCGAGATTTTTGTCTCCACAAGATTTCTTCCTTCTTGTATCTTTCTTCCAGTTTCCTTTTGATTTCATTCTCCTCCTGCTGTTGAGTGATTGTCTGTATTGAGTGAATGTTTTTCCCCTGAAGGTCCTCTATTTTTTGTTCTAGCAGTTTTCTTTCCTGGAAGATGTTCCCAAAGACTTATTTGTTCCATTTGTGCACCTGTTGTTTGAAGTATTTGAGCTTTTGTTGGAAGAAATACATTTTTGTACCCCTCTGTATTTCTGTTGTGCTCCACCAGTGATGGGGTAGCTCCTGGAAGTCTAGATGGGTGAGCCAAAAAATTTCAAATCTGAAGGGTTTAAACTTGGGGGTGGAAATGGTGTCAACCCATAGTTGAACCAGCCAGTGGTCCGATCTTGCTTTCGATAGGATGTTGGAATCTACTAGGGAGGCTTCCACAAGGAGAGTTTCTGAAATAAGAAAGCGATCTAGCCTACAAGCCATTTGTTGGTGACCTAATATTTTGTTGGTCCAGGTGTAGGTACCATTTCCATTCTCTATGTCTGTCAGTCTAAGGTACTCTATGATTTCCTGGAATTTTGCATTGTCCTGCTCCAGGCGTTTTTTCCCCCCTCTATTCTCCTCCAACGTGAGAATCATGTTGAAGTCGCCTCCTATTATCCATTGCTTTCCCTCAACTAGAAAACCTAGGTGATGATGCACCACCAATGACCCTGCCTCGACAGGTCCTACGCCTGACCTTCCGATCTAAGGATCATTCTTTAACTCTCTTGAGTAGAAGCGGCTCTTTTGATTCCTTGCTAGAATCTCAAATTTCTGATCCATAGGTCCTTCTTCCCTGCTCACGGTCTTCTACATACAACCATGAATTTCGGGTTTCGGGACTTTTTGTTTCCCGATGTCAAGACTTCTCTGTCCCCTTGATCTCCCGATCACTGAAATGCCAAAATACCAAAACGGCTTCAGCTTGGGTTAGTCCCTTGGCTAAACCTCTAGTCCATGTGACCACTTACCATAGAACCACAGTCTTATTTCGGGGTTTATCAATACGAGAGTCTGATCTCTCATCAACGGGACTCCCAAATTCTCAATTTTCGATTTGCCAAAATGGCCTGCTTTCGAAAAATCTCCCGAAATACTAGATTGGTGCCATGTGTCCTCCATGGATGGACGGTCCATATCGTTTCGGGACTTTGCCAGGTGCGAAGTCGAAATGCTCACCTCTGTGAGTCCCGGTGTCTGAATCCCCAATGTGGGCGATCTCGCAACACGTGTCCTCCCTTAATCGGATGGCTATGATCTATTTTGCTATTTCAGGACTTCGACCATGGATCGTCCCGATCTCTTGTCCTCAAGACCTCTGAAATCCTGAAGTCCGAAATCTTGATACCTCTTCACTATTCGAGACTTTCATGTCCGTTACTCTGTGAGTGAGGGTTTAAACCTCGTGTAGCTCTTGACAGATCTGATGGTTGTCGGCTATTCTGAACGAGATCCAACGGCTTAGAATCTCTTCTGTCCTGCGCACTCCTCCACTACTTCCTGGACGTGGGAAACCAACGGTCCAGATATCCAATGGCTAGTTCGACAACAGGTGTGCTCCCTCCTAAGCATGTGCTTTCTTCCAATACTTGGAAGATTTTCCAAGTGCTAAAGGCCTCAACCTTTGCCTTTCTTCTGCGAGCTCTTCATCTTTGAGTCTCGCGTGTGTTCCCAATGATGTTGTTCCTCCTGAGATTTTGTTCTTGAATCCTCAAAGGATTCCTCGACTTCTGCACTCCTTGTAGAGTCTCTGTGCACACGAAGGTGATATCCCTTCTGACATTTTCCTGTAGCTTCGACCTCTAAGGGATTTTACCCTTCTTCCTTCTCCTACAGATGGAGAAATATGATGCCCTCCTAACACTCCTTCACTCAAGCAACCTATTGCTGAGTCTCTCAGGGTGTTCAACAACCCTGTGAATATCCTTCTCCTTGGACTCTTCTCCAATTCCGAACTCAAAGAGTTCTCTCTGTGCACTTTGGCACTTACTCAATGCCCTCCTGGAAGAGTGTCTAGAATCCTCAGTGATTTTGACTTCTGGCGAACTCACAACAAAGTTCTCCCTCAACACTCTATGCCTATGCTCAATGCCCTCCTGGCAGAGCCTTACAGAACTCCTCAGAGATCCTGTCTTCTTCTGAACTCACAACAGAGTTCTTCTGTGCACTCTTGCACCTGCTCAATGCCCACTTGGCAGAGCTTTACAGAACTCCTCAGAGAATTCTGTCTACAACTGTGTATCCCTCTACACATTCCTGTCTCCAAGGTGTTCAAAAACCTTGAGGTCTCTTCTGAATTGATGATTTCAGCTACTGTGCCCTCTTGACACGCCTTTGTCTGAACTCGCAGAATTTAGAAATGCACTCTCTGTGCACGGCTATCAGAACCCGCAGCATTCTGTCACACCCTCCTGGTGTGAAGCCTCAAATATCTCTAACCCTAAAATCAAACAACCCCTGCAAATGCATACCTAGCATACATATACAGCATATAAAGAACACACATGGACATTCACACAACATAGATAATACTTGTAGGAAAAACTGCTTCTGTTTGTATTAATAAAATGCCTCTTTACAAAGGTGTTCTGAGCATGGACTGTAACAAAGTCTCGGCTCCTTCTCCACTCTCTCTTTTTCTCTCTCACACTCTCTGTCATAATACTCAAAACAGATACCATGATCTTTTACATGAGGGGGCTCTTTTAGATTCTCCCTCCAATCTACCTACCCTATTCAATTACATTGAATGGGCTGTCTAGTCCAGAATCGGATCTAGATCTCAGCCTTACAAAACATTCAAGGCTATCTACAACAATGCATGTGCAAAGCATGACTCCATGGCTCAATAGCCTACAACATTAATTACATTCAAATTTCAAATTTGAAATGAAAGTTGCACCTCTCTTCATTAAATGCGTGCGCTGACGTGGGCTAGCTGGCTGGCTGGCTGACATGGAGAGATGCTCCTGCATCATACTCCTCAGTTGCAAAATTCATGAGCTCATGTTCATGTGCTTCCCATCTCAGTTGTTGAAATCCTCCTGGATCCCAAACAAATTTCTGGAGTTGTTCATCTACTCCATCTACCCGTTGTTGCTTCTGATGTGCTGTTGTTGCTTTTCTGCCCAGCTTCTCCTTATTGGCAGTCTCTTTTGACTCTAACATCATCTTTCTAATCTCCTTGATCACTTCGTCCAACTGCTCCAGTAGTTGGCCCTATTCATGCAATATCCTCAGCTGCATTTTATTTCTGCAGATGGGCAGATCAAAATGATCTCCCATGCCATCTCCATCTGCTTCCAAGATCACCTGCTGGATGTGCATACTCTACACTATTACCCTCTTTTCCAAGGCTTCAATCTGGTCATACAGATCAACCAAAATAATGTTGTCTGCATCTTCTTCTTCTTCTGCTTCTACAAGCTCTGATGCTGCAGTCTTTTCAGCTTCCTGGCTAAAAGTATTGAGCCACTCCTCAGAATGTTCATCTTCTTCTGTTTGGGCAGCCTCCAATGTTTGCTCCAACTCTTCTTTGACATTCAAAGCTGGTTGTCTTTCTCTTTTTGTTGTTGCTTCATCTGCAACACAGACTTTGGCCTCCTCTGGGCTATGTGGCAAGAATATCTGAATTCCTCCAATCATTAGAATATTTCTCCGATCTTCCTTCTCTGTCATCTACATCTGCTGATCCAAATCCATCTCTGAGATAATCTGATCTGTCATCTCCTTGGGATGATTTGAACTCACCTTTGATTCCATGAGACTCTCAGATAGCCTCATTTTTGTTCCCATGCCCACCTGGAAAATTGGGATTTTCCTGTTTCCCACCTGGCAAATTGGGATTTTCCTGTTGCCCTCCTGGCATTCCATGAGATCCCGCAGTGACCCCATATCATTTCCCTCCTAGAAATGTGAAATTCCTCGGTTGTCCTCATAACAGTCTGTGAGATCCCACAGTAATCTCAACTCTTTTCCCTCCTGGCAATTGGGAATTTTATGGCTGTCTTCTTGACAGTCCTTGAGATCTTCAGCTGATCCCAATTCATCCTCAGCATCAATGAGATTTCTCCCAGTCTCTGGTTCACATACCTGAACCATCTCCTCAGGTCCATTGAGGTTTTAAGCATGCCTCAACCATCCTCTTAAAAGCCTACACTGTCTTCTAGCCATCAACTCCTTGACTGACCATTTTTCTTTCGTCTTCATGGGCCATTCATATACCCATCTCAACTTGGCATTTTTTTGCATACACAATGCAAGCTTTTATATCTCCGCCCTTATATCAA
>JASDQU010258519.1:0-11153 GCA_032191745.1 Picea mariana | reverse complement strand
AACCATCGTTATCACTATCAATTGTTGTTGCAACTTCATGGTTGACATGTTTGTCTAGGCGTTTGTGTTTGTTAGTTTCTAGGGAGGACACACTATGGATACATGGATTTTGTCTCTTCACTTACTTGTGCTGATATTTTATTCTTATTCAACCCAATAACATAAATATAAATAAAATCCAAATAAAATGAGTAATAATGGAATATATCCAATTGAAAATAATGTCAAAATACCCAAGTACTTAGTATGAGAGTCCAAAAAATTAAAGGGGGAAACCTCCAAATAAAATTGACTAAGAGATGAATTCCACAATTGATGCTTGAGAATGAAGATCTATTCTCTATTTATAGACATAATTAGATTGGAATACCCCATAAAATTATACCAATCTAAATAAAATACAAAAGATAGAAAAAACTCTGGAGACTTCAAAAGGTTAAGTGCCAAGCTTCATTTATTCTTAACATGTAGACTCCTAATTAAGATTAATTCCATAATACTTTCTCCCCCTTCAAAAAATCATTTCCCTAAACACTCGATAATTGTGCATGCTCTTGAATAAAATTCTCATATTTGCAAATAATGGCTTTAGTCAACATATTCTTACATTTTCTGAGAAACATTGTGATTTCCCTATATAATAGTTTATTTTCTCATTGATCAATCATTAATTTAGATTCTAATATGATTTTTCCTTCATCATCTAACTCTATAAGATATCTTTATATTGGAATGTGATCACCAATAGACTTCTTCAAGCACGATATGTGAAAATTTGGATGGACCCTTGAAGAGGGTAGTAGTTCCAACTTGTAATCCACACTACCAATCTTTTGAAGTACCTTGTAGGGACCATATAATTTTTATTTCATCTGGTTATGTTTTTGTTGTTTGAGAGACAAATGCTTGTATGTATAAGCTTTAGGAAGACCCATTCTCCAATCTTGAGTTTCCTCTCACTCACGTGTTGATTAAGTTGTTGATTTATCTAGTTCTACGCCATATACAAATTGTCCATTCATGTCTGGATGACACTTTGTTGACATTGAACATGGTCCTCTATTATGTGTACCTTGGAATTCCCTTGCAATGTTTAGTGATGGAGGGAGGTGGATACACACAAAGTGCCTCAAATGGTGTCATATGAGTGGATGTGTGGAAAGTAGTGTTATACCACCATTATTTTTCCAAGGGAATCCATTTGAGAAATTGAGATTATTTAATAGAAGTGAAGAAATGAATATGCACCTCTAAAGTCCAAAAATATGTTCACATCCCCAGTTTGACCATCTAATTAGGGATGGATGAAGAACTATGAGCTAATTTAGTTTTGAAAGTAGCAAACAATTCCTTTAAAAATTTGTTTATGAAAATAGGGTATTTGTTATGGACTATGTGGTACAGGGAAAATCCCCTATGGCTATGGGTTAAAGCCACAACAGAGTGTTGATGGTTTAAAGATCAAACCAAATCCCAAGAATGCAATCAACAATTTGTAACTAACTCGACCAATTAATTAACTAGTAGTAGTAAGGAAAAAGAGACATATTGGGCGTCATACATCTGATGAAGATCTTGTGGTTGAAAACCTATCATGATCCTTCCAAAATATTCCTTTGACAACTTGCAAAACACTTAAGCAGAAAATACAAAGGACAACATTTATATAATAACTAAATTTGATGAAAATGATTGAAAACAAAGATAATTGCAACAATTATTGTTCTAAGAAACAAGATATTCAAGCATGATCATTATATATTAAGAAAAAAAACATTTCATGGGAAAGAGTTATATTTATTATTTGAAAATAGAATATAGGTACTTATAACATGCACCTGCTATGACACTGCTTTGATAATGAACTCTAGGTCCCTCCACCCAGGGCACTGACTATAAGATGTACCTTCGACTCTGATGCTTATGTAGACCCAAAGAATATCAACATAAAATTCTTGGCCATATATGTAAATCATGGAAAAGGTTGGAAACAAGGGTTTTCAAGTCTGAAGATATGAATCAACAACGGGGAAATAAGGGATTGCAGACAAGGCGGCAAACAACCAGCATAAATTTTCTTCAAGTTGGATTTGTTTCTTCTCAAGGATTATGCTCAATTAATACCATCTCCAAGTGGTTGGAGTGGTTACAATTAGTTATGTATGGTTAATAGGGGGGAAGGAACCAGGTAAACCTGTGAACCCCACCCAAAAATTTGGAAATTATATTTTTTGAGAGAAAATGAGATGTACGTGACTTAAAACTTTCAATGGAGAGACACATGTATATGCAACTTGCATAGTTTTTAGGGTGCGTACATGTCAAAAAATATTATTTTTTGAAGAATCCATAGGAGGTAAAAGGAATTAATGTCTACAAGTAGGACAGAGAAAGGACAAACAAGTCATCAATGCATATGTGGTGGAAATTGATGTTATAATAGATTATCCCTAATGTGTGAGATCATAAGAGCAACTGATGGCCAAAATGCATTATAAATATGGGAGGTAAAGATGCAGTGGTCCTAGATGAAGGTCACTAAAATCTGTTTCAAGAATAGAACCTACAACAAAGAAAAAGTAAGAATACTCTCTTCTTGAGGTGGGCATACCCATGCTCAAGAATGATGAAAGCATGGCCACCAAATCAAGTACATTTTGGATGCATGAAATATGTATATACAAAAGAAGTGATCATGGCCACGAAAATGAATACATAATGGATGTATGTCAATAGATATCATAGCCATGAAAGAGATACATAATGGATCTATGTCTCAAAATCAGTGGAGGATATTTGGAATCAAGAACTGAATAATTGATCCCTCAGAAGTACTGATGTCATGTGTGGAAGTGGTACTATCCAATGCAACTCAGGTAGTAGCATAAAAGAGGTGATGCTACTAAAGACCCAAGATCTTCAAATCAAACGTCGATGGTACGAGTTTGCACTATGTGAATGGATGTACTGAAGTCAAACATAGTGAGAGACCCTTTGATTACTAGTCATTGATGTATATTATTGAAAAATGCGATACAAACCACTAATAATGATAATGGGCATCAAGGTACCTAGTGCATTCTAGCTAGTGTGAATAAAGGAGTTGACATCAAACACTTATATAATTTATCAATCAAGGGACATTCATGTATTTTTGTTGCCAATAGTGAGGGAACCTACCAATGATGACTATAATCCCCAAGGTACTAATAAAGACTCTAGATCTTTATCCCAGAGGAAGATGTGTCGAATTTGATAGGAAGAGATCTATTGGAAGGAGGGAATTAAGGCATCCCCCATCATCCAACATGAGGAACAACAGAAGCCCAAATATTTGAAATAACTCAGATAAAAATATTGAAAGGAACCACCACAAAGTATGATGCAGACCCCACCCTCTCCTAGGGTCCGCGCGACCTCTCGGTCTAGGATAGTTCTAGTCGGGAGCTAAAATTAGTTCAAGGGATTCATTTGAGCCCAAGATTTAAATACAAAGGTCCTTAACCCACTTCCCGAATGAAAATTCTCTTTTTCGGGAGTCCTTGAGTGCTGAAAAAGCCTCCTCGGAGAACAAGGGCCAAAACCGTGGGCCAAACCTTCAATCCCCGAAAGTTTCAGGAATTTGGGACTTTTTATCCCTTTTTACCTATAAATACGAAATTCGTGAACTGTCGAACACTAGGAGGCAAGATCAACAGTCTTCAATGAGTATCGATATCAATGGTTCCAAATACAATGTTTCAACATTCAACGATTTCTTTTGATCTCACCAACACACACAACACTCGCAAAGCGTTGATCATCGAAAAGATAGATCAGACAACTTCTAATCCACCGCTAGGTTGAATTCTCTCTGCCTTTGTCGCACTCCGAGATTCAAAAATTTCTCCACAACGAATTTTCACAAATATCCTAGATCGTCAAAAGGCAATTACGCCAAATATCATATTGACGGTCCTCAAGCTCTGATGGATGGACGATTCTGATCTAATCTCTTCAGGATTTGAATATTTCTTATGGTTGACTAACAACACAACCTCTCAAATCTTCTGACGCCTAAACATTGAAAGGATTATCCTTCCTCCACGTGTCCCCTTCCTTATCGACGGTCAAGATGCTTTCGGGACTTTGGTGATTTTTCTCCCTGTCTGCACGATGACGAAAATATGTCGAAGTGCCACGTCCTCAAACTTGGGATCTTTCGCCACACGTCCTCCTCCAATGGACGACTGGGATTAACTCCAGCCTTCGGGCCTTTGCAAGTCTTCACAGCAATGCACTGTGTTTTTGCTGGAGTGTCGGACCTCCGGACCTCCAGATCTATTGTCACATGTCCTTCCTTTAATTTACAGTCCTAATCAACTCTAGACTTTAGGACTTCAGAGAGATCAAAATTATCTTCCCTCTATTCTCCCAGAGTGTCTATCCTTTGGATCTTTTAATCTGATGATGCATGTCCTTGCCGATGGATGACCTAGATGAACTCTGGGGCTTCGAGACTTCGGGGGTCCTCCACTCTAGAGTCACCACTCCTAACTTCCTCCGGAGTGCTGGTCCATCGGAGTACATGATCTTTTGACACGTGTCCTTAGGAATCGGACGACCACAATTTACTCAGGCCTTTAGGACTTCGAGGGTCTCAACTTCTCCACACTCCAAAACTCCCGCATGCACGAAGTCTGAAGGTTTTCTTCGATTAACCTCTGCACAACTCCTCCTGATCCAGTGAATATACACTCTTCTATGGACTCTCGAACAGATATTGATCGTCGGTGTTCAATCCTCGAAAACTCCTCCTTTAAACTTCACACACGACTTCTTCCGAACCTATGAAATGTTAACAAATTTCAAGGTTAAACCACTCACTGCTTCTCCAGATATAAGGGTGATAAAATATCTTGGATCCTCTTGAATAGATGTCAACCGTTCAACTCTTGAAACAAACAAATCCTCTCCTCCTTAAGGATTTGGATCGCTATCCTTCCTGAGCTTTAAGTCCTTGAGGTATTTCAGACCTCTGGTGCACTCCTTGCAACCTTTGAAATTCTGAGAACTTTTGGACTTAGATATTTTTTATGTACTCCTTGCACTTGTATCCTCTAAGACTTCTTCAACACTTATACAAAGTGTTTTCCTAACGCATTCCTTGCATGGGTCTTCTCCAATATTTTCTCTCCACTGAGAAACTGTGCACTCTTTTCACTTCAACTGTAAATTCATGCTATCTCTTCTAAGATTTTGAGTCTATCTTGACTCGGCCTACACACTCCTTGTGGGCACTATGCACTCCTTGCACTAGAAATCTCAAAAGAGAAACAAATGAAACTTACAGAAACATCAAAGGTTTCCACACTTAACCATGAAAAGCATATCCATGCATAAAAGATACATAAACAGATAAAACATAGAGAGAATAAAGAAACATCATATGTACTAAAATAATTCAGATGAACATAACACCATACATTTGGGATCAAACCTCTCTACTTGTATTCATTCAGTCAAATATGTACATGGACTCTTCATAAGCTTCAACAACTCTCTCAGATAATAATCCGCAACAATAACAATAACATTCAACAGCCTCATTTGGACATAAAATACACATATTTATACATGGAGAGGCTTCTCGAGTCTTCCCTCCAGACTACCTTAGATCTATCCTATCATAGTTATTACATTCATCTACTAAGGACTATTGTAACACACCCAACCCCTATATGCTCTTTACAGGGGTGGTGCATCATAATTTCATTCTCCTTAAATAATCAAATCCTCCATTCATGGTCTCTATCACATTCTTCTCGTCTAGATCTTTCCAGCCACAGTCTCCATGCTCAAAACCGAGATCACAACTGGAAGATACACCTCTCCCAAGTTCCTCGGGTGTTCATTGGTCGAGGCCACGTGGCTTCCATGTGGATCCGACTCAATATTATTCATCCTATCTTCTTCGATATCTCGAAGCTTCCAGTGTTCCTAAACCTATGGCGGAGATCCATCCACCAACCAATCCAATGAATGGGCTTGATCCTCAACTAACTCACAGGCTAGCAGGGAATTCAACATTCGGCCTTCAAATTTGAATTCTAGACCTAGCCCCTTCCCATTGGCTATAATCGCATACGATCGTGGGCTATGACTAGATGCAAAGACCATAGGCACCTATTTTGGTGCTTCATAGCTTCGGGCTCCAGACACTTTCAACTTATGACACCACAAATTTTTCATACTACCAAGTCGACAAATTTTGAGTGTGCTACGGGAATCATTGGTCCCCTTTTTCTTTCAAGATCAACAACCCATGATTACTTTGGGACTCTACGCTTCGACATATTCCAAAGTACTCACAAATGAAAACCTTTGAAGTGCATCCCTTCTGGAGTGTTAGATATCCTGACACGCATCCACCACTACCAATGGTTACGATGAACTCCAGCGCTTTGACCTTGGGGAGTTCTCAACTTCTCGAAACGAGCCTTCCTCCAGAGTGACAAATCTTCTGACACCTATCCCCTGAGATCAACAACTCAGGTGAACTCTGGACTCCAAGCCTTCGAGAGTTCTTGTTCCACTTTTCTCTAAAGTGGCTATCCTTCAAAGTAACCGATCTCCCGCCACGTGTCCCCAAACGACGGATGGTTGAGATTCTCTCTGTTACTCCAAGCTTCAGGGATTTTTGAAGCACCAAGATTCAAATCCTCTGGAGTTGATGATGTATTGACACGCATCATGTTTAATGGATGGTTGAGATCTCCTCTAGCTCCCTGTGACTTTAGGAGTCTTCAACCTTTTACACATGCTCCCTTCTGTTGTGTTAAACCTATGGTGTACAGGATCTTGTGCCATGTGTCCTCTGGCGCCAATGGCTAGGATGGACTCTGACACTTCGGTCCTTTTGGACTCTCTACAATACTACACCCCAAATCCTCTGGAGTTCTGAAGTTCCGGACTCCCGGAGTTCTGCTCACTTCACCAACCACTCTGGTTAGGTGGGCATGTACCAGGGGATGACACATGGAGTGCCAGGGATGACACACGCCCTCATCAAGGGGTGACACGTATCACGTTCCAATAGGTATTTAGGGTAGGTGATATGCACAAATCCAGGTGACACGTGGAACATCTATCATGGGTCCATGTCACCCTGGTGACATCGGCTTTCCACGTCACCCAGACTGACAACCTTCTAACATCCCTCATATCTCATGGTCGAGATCTAGCCACATGGATCCATAGATCCACGGCTCACGTCACTCCATGACTCCGGCCTTAGGGGGTTTTCTGATGCAAACTCCTCTTTCAACCCAGATTTGGTCAGCGTCGGGTTGGCCACAGCCTAGATCTAATGATTAGAAATAGTCTCGAAGCTTCCTCGAATAGATGACTCTTGTCACTTCGGGCTTCGGAGCTTATTGAGATGCCACACCTCAAATTCCTCGAAGTGCCTAGTCTCCGGGCTAAAGGATCTAGCGCCATGCATCCCCACAATCAAACGGTCATGGGGGGTCCCGAAGGATCCTTAGATCCACAGTCCACATTACTTCGTAGCTCCAGCCTTCAGGGGTTTTGACATTACAATATCTTTGTTCTCCTGAAGAGGTCAATGCCGAACTAACTTCATCGTAGATATGACGACTAGGAGAGGACCCAAAGGATCCTCAGATCAACGGTCCTGGTCACTTCGCGGCTCCGGCCTTCGGGGATTTCGGCTTCACTGCCACTCCATTTTCCCGAAGCGGGACTTCACTGAAGCACCATGTGAGGGTCCCTCCTCTTAAATGATCGGATGGTAGGCAGGGCTCCAAACGATCTCCCCAAATATACATCTCTCCTTTACTGCATAACTTCGACATTCGGGTAGTTTGATGCTATAGCATCTCCATCCTCCCAGAGTAGAAATTCGTCGAATTTATCTCAGTGTAGATCCAATGGCTGAGGGGACCCCTGAACATTCTTGATTGGAAGTTCACGCTGCTTTGCCATGGGTATTTGGATCTTAGTTTAGACAGTAAGATAGGTTCACCTAACCACTAGGGAAACCCTTCATAGTCGATCAACTTGTCGATAACCAAATATCTCGGTTGCCTTAGGCCAATT
The DNA here is from genome assembly GCA_032191745.1 of Picea mariana. Lineage (NCBI taxonomy): Eukaryota > Viridiplantae > Streptophyta > Pinopsida > Pinales > Pinaceae > Picea > Picea mariana. The sequence continues at coordinate 3,053 of JASDQU010258519.1, read as the reverse complement.
TAAGGCTGGTAAGGTCGGCAATACTCTGAAGTCTCGGACTTCCAGAGATCCGAAGCCAGGAGGACTTATCTCCCTTAGGCTTAACCTAAGGTTCCTAGGTGTTGGTCATATGGATCCTCCCGAATGGATCTCGTCCGCTTGTCTTCCAAACAAAAATATATCCCCTTTCAAGGCTTGAACCTCGCTATCCTTCTATGGTTAAGGACTTGGGCATGAAATATCGATCGCACAACAAGGAGTCTGAAAGAGATATCATTTTCAAACGGACAGGGTCAGATTGACACGATATCTCTTATCTCGGTCATCCTACATGATTATGTCCCAAGATGCCTCAAGGGATAAGTTGGGGCATACAGACTATTAGTCAGAAGAATAAGTTCACAAGGAGATGAATTCATACGCATATCATGACCATTCCACACAGAAACCATTTTTAGATACATAAATATAAAACCATGCATTCATCCATTATTTTAGTTCAATACACAAAGTATGAAAACACTTATCATAATGAGAAGACGTGATGTGACTGTTGAAAGGGGTGTGTGTTTCCACCCAACCATAGGATCAGTCACTCCTAACGGATTTACCATTGGCCACCCCCGAGCTAGACCACGATGCTCTAAGATAGAATCCTTTCTTCCGACTCAGCGATAGTCAGGGACAGAGGTTACTCTCCTCCTCCCACGGGATCTTAGCAATGGGTTGTCTCTATACCAAGCAAACATGCATGCCTGAGTACTTCCTTAGTCACTCAACACCCTCGTTTATCAGCTTGTATCATAACCCTTCTAGCCACACCCTGCGACCAGAACACACTCATGTTTTTTTGTTCTTCCTTGAACCCGAGAGTTTGTGTCTCTCATCTCTGCACTCTTCGCAGGTCCTTCTCTGCCCACCACACCTTCCTTTCTTTCCTTCCTCAGCAAGATTGTGTGTGGCCCGAATTCCCCAATCTATGGTCAAGTCTGAAAGCCTTACATATGGGTGCTATGAACCATCCCCTCATTAAATTTTTAAGAGGTCTTCCCACCTACCAACCTGACTGGTAATTCATTCCTGGGTTAAAGGACTATTCTGGTCCTGAGCATTTAAATTCAGCAAAGTATTGGTTTGATGGGATTTATCTCAACTATTCTTGGTTCCCCTCACCATCTCTTTCATAGAATCTATGGTCTCTCTTGGAAATACCCCATTTCAACAATTATGCAACACTTATCCATTTCATATTAATAACAGAAATTACATTCATTGACCTTTTATACAAAGGTCCATCAAATCAAACATTCACACATATCGATTTTTCCATTGTCTCTTGGCCAATATAGTTATATTTACAAACTGGGGGAAACATGGGTGTTACAATCCCCTCCCCCTTAAAGGAACATCATCCTCTATGTTCTATCTATCATTGTGATCTGTATACATAAAATTAAACAAAATGGATATGCTTGTCTCATGGCATCCTCCATTTCCCACATAGCTTCATCTGGGCCAAAGTGTTTCCATTGCACCTTAACCTATGCAATGGTTTGATTCCTGAGTGAGGTTTCCTTCCTATCTATTATGCATTGAGGTTCTAGCAGGAATTCTCCCTCCATTTCCACCTGAATCACATACCAGTCAATTATACGATTAAAATCATGTACATATTTCTTTAATAATGAAACATGGAAACCATTGTGTGCCTTCACTGTGGGAGGGAGTGCTTGCATATAGGCTACATGTCCCACTCTATCTAATATTTCAAAGGTTCCACAATACCGTGGTTCCATCTTGGCAGAAGCTCCCATTCTCAAGGAACTCTTCATGGGCCTAACTATGAGATATGCTAGGTCTCCTATGTTGAACTCTCTGGGAGTTCCCTTTCTATCGGCGTAACTCTTCTGTCTATCCTAAGCAGTCTTCATATTTTTCTTTATATGAGTCCCTTTTTGTTCCATTTATTTCAGCATGTCGGGTCCAATTGTAATTATATCCACTGGATTACTCCAGTTGATTGTAATATTCCACTACCTACCATAGAGGGCTTCAAAAGGACTCATCTTCAATGACTCTTAATAATCGTTGTTGTAGGAAAATTCTACCAATAGCAGGTAGTCTTCCCACTTCTTAGGTTGATGCAATACATGCATCCTTAACATGTCTTCTAATATTTGGTTTAATATTTATGTATGTCCATCAGTTTGAGGGTGATAGGTTGTGAAAAAACAATTTAGTCTCAAAACCATCCATCAAAGATTTCCAAAAGCTTGAAGTGAATTTAGTGTCTTTGTCAGATACAATCTCCCTAGTCATGTCGTTCAGTCTGAATATCTCCTTCATGAATATGTTGGCAATATATATTTCATTGCAAGTTGACTTGACATGAACGAAGTGAGCAGACTTGCTTAATTTTTCCACCACTACCATGATGGTGTCGTTATGCTTGGCCAATTTTGGAAATCCAGTGATGAAATTGATGGAGATGGTTTCCCATTTCCATTCTAGAATTGGTATAGGCTGTAACAACCCTATTGGGTGCCGGTGTTCTACCTTAACTTGTTGGCATTCTACACACTTAGCTAGATAGTCATCTATGTCCTTTTTCAAAACAGACCAATAGAATTGTTTCCTAGTGGTCGTGATCATTTTCCGATAACCTGGATGACCAGTATATCATATCTTATGTAGTTCATCCATTATGAACCTCTTCAAGTCATCACAACTTGGAATATACAATTTGTTTCTGTAATTCATCAAGCCTTCATCCAACATCTGATAGCCTTCATACTTTAGCCATGTGGGCTCTTGCTTTAGGTATGACGTCGCAGTCTTTAAAAGTGCATATGTTTCTTATGCATTCATGACTTTCTCCATGACATCCATTTCACAGGTGCTTACCGCTGCCACGTGAATCATTTTTACACTTCTGCTAAGGGCATCGACCACCCTATTTTATTTTCCTTTGACGTGTTTGATTTCGAAATCAAACTCACTAAGGAGATCCATCCACCTAGCTTATCTAGCATTGATCTTTGGTTGATCGAACAGGTTCCTAAACCCACAATGGT
>JASDQU010258517.1:0-11562 GCA_032191745.1 Picea mariana | reverse complement strand
CACCTTGGTTATGTCTAGTTGTAGAACATGTTTATCACTTTTGAGAGGGACCGCGTTTAATTTTTTGCAAATAGAAAACAGCATGACATTAGAGGATGCTCCTAAGTCAACCAAACAATTATGGAATTTTTTGTTGAAGACTTCAAATGTCAAAAGGAACGGTGGGAAAAAAGTTTTCCCCTTCTTATCTTCGGACCATGCGTTCACAATTGGTTTATTCCTTATATCCGTGGGAGTTAGATTTCTGCCTTGGTTAGTGTTTGTTGTAGGATTTTCTACTAATTTCAATTCTTGTAACAAAAAGTCCTTTTGTTGAGGGATTCTACATATGTCCATGACTGATATATTTGCTTTCAAATTTTTCAAGTCTTCTACTATGTTGTATTCTAGCTTCACCGACTCTCGTGTATGGATGTTTTAGGGTTTCTTCGAGGAACAAAAGGTTCTTTTGGGTGATCGAGAGCTGATTTTCCCCCCGAAGTTTGGGTAGTAGTAAGATCGTTTGAGACAGGTTGACCCCTACTTCTTGTTTTCACAACCAAGACCTCTGTGGGTGGTTCTTGATCCTAAAATAGGTCATAGGAAGGCATTGATAAGTCAGGGTCTCATATTAGCATGGTTGTTTCTTCTGGTGGATCAACTTCTTCTTGATCAACAATATTCATAACTGAGTTGCTTGATTTTTTGGTTAGGGAAACTTCATCTAAAAACCTATTGGCCATCAAATTCATAGCATGCACCCATTATGGGTAGTCTCTTTCAGAATGTTTCTCTTGGTGATAGGTACAGAAAGAGTCAGATGCTACATTTCCTAGATCGATGTTCAAGTTGGTTGGGAGAGGTTCAATTGCTTTGAATNGTAGGTATTCTATGTCTCCATTTCCCTTTTTGGGACCTTGTTTTGTTTGCTTCCCTGGAGGTCCAGTCAACAATATTCCTCTTGTAGGATGAGGTTGGACTTCTTTCTTAACTAATGAGACCTGGCCTTCTTTACATCCCTTCATTTGAAATTCTATCATTTTGGATTCTTCAAAAATTTTAGCTAAGGTTTCTTTGGCAGCCCTCTTCACAAACATGAAAATAAAAGCTGGGAGAGCATTAGCATATACTTCGATTTGCAACTCCTTAGTGGGTTTACCTTCAAGTTGGAATTTATTTAAGATAGTGTTGAATCTTTGATTCAAGTATTTAAACTTCTCCTTTGAACTCATGGTGGCGGTGAACAATTCGACCATCAAAGCTCCTGTAGTGGTTTCTTCTGCAAATTTATCTAGAAAATCCTTTTGAAACTTAGTCCAACTAGTTATGGATCCTACAGGTAATTTAAAATACCACGTGGAGGCCGAATTCTCAAAAGTGTAGGGGAAAATCCTACATACTACGTCTTCATGTTGGACATTCATCAGTTTGATAGCTAGTATGAATTTTTTGATATGGTCTTCAGGAAATCCTGAGGTTTCAGGGTCAAATTTAGGGAGTTACTTCTCTGGATGTCGGGGAAGGTTATGTACTCAACAAGGGATGGAAAAATCATCTCTGGCCAACCAAGGTTGATTATTCTGAGGTGGGTTTCCCCTTTATTCATTATGATTGTTGTTATCTATCATGTCTTCTGATCCTGAAACTGAGCATTCTGAGTTAAACCCTTCCTCTTCGGAAAAATCATCGTTCTCAGAGAATTCGTCGGCTGGTGTTTCGGGGATTATATTAAGAGGATGTTCTATTTCGGTGAGGGTGAAATCTATTAGGCATTATACTGTGTGCACAAAAACTTGGTCAGGGGACTCAACCACCGGTCTGCTTATCTGTTTTATTTGAGGAAGTAATGGAGCTAAGGGAAACACATCGATCTGACGGGTGTAAGCTCTTGTGATGATTCTAAATTGGTTCAATTCCTCATGAGGAAGAGCGTAAGGTATATCAGGGAATATATGTTCTTCCTCTGGCTGGGGTGATTTACTCATTTCAGGAGTACTCAGTGTGTGTGGGTTGTCTTGGGAATGACTAGCCATGCATGTGGGGTTGTTATGAATCTATAGGTTATGTGAAATATTTTGTAAAAAATATTGTTAGCCATTCATTGATTAGCCCTCCTTCTAGTGCCAATTCTAATGAGGGGTCCTATATCCCTTTAACTCAACAGTAGGAACCAAACCCACCACCAAGGCCCAGTTAGACTCTTGAGCGTTTAATAGTGGAATGATTCTCTAGATCTTGCGATCCGACCAATTAATTGATGGCCTTTACGTTTTCTTGTGAAATCTTCTCCTTTGGTTCGGACGTTCTTTTCTTGTATATTCTCTTATAGGTGGGACCGATACAAGATAAAATCCAGTATAAACCAAGTAGGTAACAAAGTGGGAAAAATTAACTACTGGAGAAGGTTGAGCTTGGGATAACCCTTTTACTCTAGCATGCAGACAATGATTCTCTACCACAAGCCTAGTACTAATACATTAACCTGCTAGTGTTCCAATTATTGACTGAGATATAATTATCATAAGAAAACATACATGCAATAAATGATGGAAAGAAAAATAGTTTCCTTAACTCTAATCATCAATTACATATTAACACAATGATTTAATTTTCATCAATAAAGACAAAAACTATAAAAATATTGAATCAGATAACTTATCAACAAATTCATAAGTTCTTGCTCGTTACAGCATCCATTCATGAGATATAAATCAGAAATAGTTCTTCTTTGGATCCAATCACACACACTTTTGATAAAACACAAACTTTGTCTCTGGTCCTAAATAAGACTTCTCAATTAAGGAAACTATGAAATAGTTCTTTACAAATACAAAAATGAGGGTCTTTGCAACAACCATCGACCTTTACTAACAGGTCAATTCTACTATTTATAACATATTATTAACTAAAAATAACTATTAAAAGTGCAGCTAAGTAAAACAAAACTCACCACATGGCACTTTCTTCTCTCATTCTTCTAAGAGTCATCAAATGATATCACTTGAGTGGATGACTCTTCTTGTATTCCGACCACTTGACAAAGATATCCTCGCATGTGTTGGCATACAAGAATATATGTTGTTCCATAGGGGCTGAAAGAATGTCTCTTATCTCTACTGCCTATGCCCGATACTTGACTATTCTAGCACTTAACTTCTACAACATGGTTCAAGCTTTGATTGGGTGTTCCATGAACTGTTGCACTTGACCTGGCACCATGTTCGCCACCCTTGTTATCTTTGCAGCCCATGATGTGTCTTGGTTGGTATGTAATTTGACTATGTAGCGCAAGTCGACAAATTCATCGGGTGTGTCGAATTCAGGGAGGCTGATGTCTCTCATTGCCCGATTGATCTTGGTCCAAATTTTTTCGGACTCGGCCCATTTCTCTTGGATTTTGAGATGAGGCTCTTGAGCCATTTTTACTTAATATTTGGCTGATTTCTTTATGCAGCTGATGCTGCTTTCCCTTAGCACTCGGATGCCATGCTTTTCGGTATCTCAACCCTCTTGAATCGTGTTGATGTAGTCAATCCTTTCCATGATTTGGTGTGCTTTCTTGTACCACCTTTCCATATCTTTGCACGTTTCCATTTCCATGAGGGTGTCTTCTTGAATCTCGGCTATCATTGCAGTGAATAGGTGTCGTTCATCTATAAATTTACTGTAAGCCTCTTGGAATTCGCTCCTCAAGAACACAGCGGCCTGTGTGGTGTCCTGGTAATATTTTTCCAAATGGTGTAGATGTTACAATTCCTTTAGAGCAGTGGCCAACTCCTCTTCATCCCTTTTTTCTCTATCCAGGGTGGCATCTGTGATTGCCATCCCTGCGTCGATAAGTTTGGATTTCTTGGCATGCTCTATGTTGATCATTTTTTTCTCTATGGTGATGAGGATGGAGCGATCTAGAGTAATCCTCCTCTTCTTGGTGGATCTCTTCATGATAGCTTTATTTTTCCAGTCATAAGAGATGGCCTGTATATCAGCCACTTCATCCACGGGTTTAGGGATTTCCCAATGTAAGCATATTTCCCAGGCCTCCAATGTTGTATATCTGTTCAAGATTGGGTTCTTGAACTTCTTCCATGTGTTCCGAAGGTCCGACCTCATTTTTGTTCTCATTGGGAGGTTGAGTATCGATTTAAATTGAAGCATCAGGAATACTTACGTGATAATCAACTATTAAGATGTCGATTTCCTATTGTGGAACTTCTTCCTTTTGTTCCCCCAACCTTGGCTCATCCATTGGACTGTCCATTTGGGTCTTTGGTACATCGGGTATCTCAGTGTCTAAGACACTTTCGACCTCCTGGTCATTCTGTGGAAGGCCTTGCATTCGAGCATCGGGAGCTAGGGAGGATGCCTTCTCAGGCTCCTTTTCTTCTGTGATTTTCACAGGAGTCACCAAGGACACCTTTGAACTTTCCTCATCATCATATATTGTTATCAAGTCATGGAGGGGGTTTGGTGCACCTTCTCTACCTAATGTTCTTTCTATCTCTGGTTGATATGAAATGTCCCCATGTGACCCAGCCTGTGGTGTTGTAACTTTAGGGTTATCTAACCCAGAGATTTCGTCAATTTGTATTATCTCAGGGCTACTTGGACCTGCTCATCTTTCATCTGCGTTATCAACAGGGGTCCTTGTAATTCTTATGAGTTCTGGGTCATACTGAAGTTGATAAATTACTCGCTACACGTGTTCTATCATGAGGAATCCCCTCGCCTGTGCATCCTGTGTCATAGGAAATCCCCTATCCTACACCGGAGCCACCAGGGGAACCTCTATCACCTCTGTCACTCTGATTTATTCCTTGGATCTGAGGGCCTCTTGAGCCTAATTCTCTATTTTCGTCTCATGTTCAGTGAGACTCATAGCCCTGAACCTGGTCATTTTGGGGTTGACCATCCTTACTACCACCTCCTCCCGATCCTAGGCATTTTCTATGAATACTTCATCTTCGAATTTGTCGTGGGCGTATGACCAACAGGATGACACTTGTGAAGCATGTTGCAAGACAAGGCCCTTTGGGTCATGCTTGCAGAATCAGCATGTCTAGAATTTAAACTCGATTTGGCTCAGACCTTCTTGTTTGGCTTGAGTTGTATCTTTTACCAAGTATAACCCTACATGGAAACCATAGGGTATGAATGCTTGCTTCTTATCCTTGACTAGGGTGGCATTGTAGCCTTGGAAAATGGTTTGATAGCATATTTCTCCTACTACAAGACAGTCTGGGACATGAGCTGGTAGGAGATGTGGTGCTTCGATAGCCCTAAACACCCTGATGTAGATGTCGTTCTTGTCCTAGTACCAGTGGCCTACCTTGGAGATCATTTTCTTGGTCACATTCAATAGTCTCGGGCATTCCTTCTTAAAAAGAATAAAATAAATGTGCATGATGAATTCATTGCAGATGAGGGAGTAAGAATTTGTATACTTGTTCTCCCATAGCATGCTGAAATAGACGTGGATAGGGAGCTTTGTGACATGCCAGCTCAGATTCATGTCGATGAAGATGTTTCTGGTGCACATGACATCAAGAAAATATGAAGCCATGTAGAAAGTTGGCGTCTCTCCTTCCTTTGGCGTCTGAGCGTGTTGTATACAAATGATTATTTGTTTAGAAATTATCACTCCCCAGTTGAAACTGCTCCTAGAGATCGCCACTGTGTAAGCCAAGGGCATCCATGCTTATGAAAATCTAGAACAATACTTCTTTCCATATAATCAACAAGTGAGAGCCATCAAATAGATGTATGGCTCCATCAAATTAGTCGTCTCGTACCATCCAGTGCTCTGGTTGGTGTACTTATTGTCCTGCCTCCACCATGAGGCCATTACCTGACTAGTGTCGTGGTGTTCGTAGAACTTCACCACAAAGTCTGTGTTCAGCCTCTCCTCGGGATCTCTAATCTTGTAGTATTTATGAACCTCTACCGGTAGAAACACTCTGACACACCCATCAATGTCATTGTTGATTAAACATTTATGTGTATATGTGTATTCGATGAGCCACTCAGGACTTCAATGTAGGGAAAAATAGGGGTTCTTCTTGCCACCATATGCAGGTATGATCATTAGATGTTCGGGAACACCTCGTAATTGAGCACTCTTACATCTGGATCACTGTGTGGGATATATTCTAGGTATTTCTCCTGGCTGATCTCGTTAAAGAGTTCTTCCCAATGTGGGAGTGCCATCTTGGACCCTGTTCTTGCCTCTGTATCTCCAAAGGCCAGAGGCTGAATAAAAACCTTCTTCGTTTTGTTTTGATGACTGGTTCCGGTCTCATAGTGTATTCCAATTGTTTTGTGGCCCCTGGAGAGGAGCCTTCGCCTACCTATGGTTCTTTCAGCTTCAGTGGCCTCGACGATCGTCTAGTGGTTGGCTTTCTTGGTGGCATTGTTCCTGCAACTAAAATAAAACTTCAGAGACTATGTGAAGAACAAAACTGGATAAGAAACATATAATTTGCAGCCATGTAAAATTTACAGACTTGGATTCATACCTGTGAAGCTTGATAAAACCTAGTTATTTTGATACTCATGGGATCTCTACAGCCTTTGAATTACTGGTCTTGCTTCTTCGGATGTTCTGAATTTCCTCGTGCGCAGAATGATTTTGTTTACAACGGCTTAAGAGAATTTAAACCATGAAAGAACTTACCGTGTTTCATCAGCCATTCAATTCGGGTGATGAATGAAATTTAAACAAATCTGTCTTCAAATCGCCATAACTTAAATTCATCATGGGTTGAAGGCGAAGGCGCGGGTGGTGATGTGATCTATCGGCAATTTTAAATGGCTATTTTGATTGGTGCACGAGGTGGCAACTAATGTGATATTTGGTATTAATTAGCTTCTTAAATGCTCAAAATCTGATCGTATCTAATGTTAAAATGTCTCATTGTGTCGCTCTCTCAGTGGTTGGATCAGGGATCAGGGATGTGTTATGAACATTTTCGTTGATTTCCTTCAGTGAAAATCTCCCATGTTGATCAATCTCACCTTACAATTTTTTCATGGAAAAGCTGACTCGAAGATGTGACTTGGACCTAGGGAGCCAATAATGACTTGGGGTAAAACCATACCATATGATTCTCCAATTTGGTAAGACACGTGGCATTGAAGACCGATGACCTAATTTGTGTGTATCAATTATAGTCGGGACTTTCCTTAAGTTATTTGTTCTAAAACAAACCTTAGCTTGCCAATGCCAAAAATTATCCAGGGTCGGCGATTGGTGACAAATCTATCAAGTGATTTCTTCGGATTAGCTCCCTCGAAAAACTCTCGATGCTGAAAATGCATCAGGGATTGGTGATTGGGAATAACTTTTAGCGCGTTCAAAATGTTTGTTGCAGTCTTTTTTGGTTCTCCCTGATTCCAATAAGCACATCGGGCATTGGCTTTTGTCAATATCTCTTCTCTCTTCATTAACATCTATTCCGCTTATCTTTTACCGATGCCAAAGTGAAATCGACTATCGGCGATATCCTTATGCAAGACTTTGACACAAACAAAAATTTACTTTTTCTGATGCCGATGGAGATCAGCGCTCGATGAATGAGTTTTCCTGAGTGGTTTGTTTCCTTCTTTGAATTCCTTCCGATGTCGAATCTAAGCGCGTTGGGTGAAGTGTTTCGACTATCAATTCTTTATTCAGGTGTTGAGGACTTTTAAGTCATGTGGATTCATAAGTTCAAAACAAACCTAAACAGGTGATGAGAGTCGTGAAAATAAGAAAAGACAAAACATTTCTTGAAATGAAGTCGAATCAAAACAGTGCAAAAGATCAAGTGGTACCCAAAAATAAAAATATCGACAGAGGCTTTTTAGGGTGTGTTGAGTGCTCAACAAATCAATTGAAGAATTATTTGGGATTACATAGCCATTTACAGCTAAGTACCAAATGTCTACTCCCAAATATGTTAGGTAAGTTTTCACTCTATCACTCCAGTATGCATAATTTCTTTCATCAAATATTTGAATCCCATTTGAAATGTTCTGATGGTCATCCATCTCTGCTCAGGATACTCCTTCCATTGGTTAAATTGTTCTGAAGGAAACCCAATCTGATACCAATTGTTCATACTAAGAGGGGGCTGAATTAGTATCAAGTACAATTTAAAAAAAATTCCAACTTATACTTCAAACAGATTATATATTCAATTATATCCAATGAGAAATGAACAATAGTAGAATAGTTACACCAATACGCCACAATACACCATGCACAATATATGAGAAATAACCAATAGTTATTGTTCAAGGGAAGTAATGACTTCCAAAGGTAGCTACAACTTCCAAATATAAAGGGAGGGATAAACCTCCAAAAGGAAGATACAATCCTCCAATATCAAGAGAGGGTTGACCTCTCCATCCCTGCCCCTTCCTTCCACCCAAGAATATAAGATAGATAATAAAACTTTACATTAAATCATCACCATCAACTAACCATCACATAGAACCTGATAAAGCTTCCTGAGACTTATTCAACTTCTACAATTCTTCACTTCTTAGAATACTCTGATCCTGTAGATAATATAACTCAATGTATTCTCTGAAACTCCTCCAATTTTCACTCCTTCAATCCTCCCCAAAAGAAGTTATAGAGAGAATGGTAGACCTTATTCAATTTTGGTTTATTCAGGAGAGAAAAATTGTACAGAATTCTCCGTGCTCAATATTTAACATCAGATTCTAAAATTCACACAAAATAAACTACAACACATACTCTTTCCAATGAAATTGGTCTCACTTCATTTGGATTCTCTATGAAGAAGTTATGACGCTTTTACCCAAAACACCTATTTATGACTAGATTTAGGACTAGTCAAAAACCCTGTCTTCCACAGAGTGTATCTCCAAAATTATAGCGAATAAAGAGATGAAATTTTGACCACAGGTACCTAGATATGTCTGGTCAATACCATACCAAATTCACCATCTGAATCATTCTAGAAAACAATTTATAGAGAAAATGGTAAGATGACCTATAAATAACATACCTTAGAACACATCACCAAAAGACTTCATCCTCCCTTGAAATTCGGCCTTCTTTACTTCATATTTCCTCTGAAATTCAAATTATATCTCTTTGTTCATTAACAAACTTGTGTGTGTTGGAAAATGAATGTATAATGAGATGTATTTATACCATTTATGTCACTTCCTTTTAACATTAGGGCCGACCTGACACTTTCTTATTTTGTAATTATTTTCTTTAATTATCTTTAGGGCTAACCTGTACTTCCTTCTTCAATTCACTTTGTCATATTCAAAAATTCATTTCTCCTCAACCGTGAGGATCCACGTGATGTTCCACCTACCACCGGAAACATCATGATGTATACTATCCATCCATGGGTGTTGTATATGTATGTGCATTGTCCTTCATGTCCAAATACCTTCATCAATCTTGGGGTCCAAAACCAATGACTAGGGTTGACATCAATGACAACAACCAATATTCCAACAAAGAAGGCCAAATTTCAAGGGAGGATGAAGTATTTTGGTGATGTGTTCTAAGGTATGTTATTTACAGGTCATCTTACCATTTTCTCTATAATGTTTTTTTTAGACTGATTCAGATGGTGAAATTCTTAGGATATTGAGTCAGCATATCTAAGTATCTGTGGTAACAATTTCAGGTCTTTATTCCCTACAATTTTGGAGATACACTCTGTGGAAGATAGGGTTTTTGAATAGTCTTGAAGCTAGTCATAAACAAGTGTTTTGGGTAAACCATTCATAACGTTTTCATAGAGAATACAAATGAAGTGAGAAAAATTGCATTGGAAATAGTACGAGTTGTAGTTTCTTGTGTCTGAATTTCAGAATCTTATGTAAAATATTTAGCGTGGGGCATGCTATACAAGTTTGCTCTCCTGAATAAACCAGAATTGAATAAGGTCTACCATGTTATCTATAACACCTTTTCTGGCAGGATTCAAGGAGTGAAACTTGGAGGAGTTTCAGAGAATAAATTGAGTAATATAAGATACATGATTATAGTATTCTCAGAAGTGAATAATTGCAGAAGTTGAAGAAGTCTCAGGCAACATTACCAGATTCTATGTGATGGTTGGTTGATGGTGATAATTTAATGTAATGTTTTATTATCTTTCATATACTCTTGGGTGGAAGCAAGGGGAAAGAATAGAGAGGTAAAGCCTATCCTAATCTTGGAGGATTGTATATTCATTTTGGAGGTTTATCCCTCCTTTTATATTTTGAAGTTTCAACTACCTTTGGAAGTCATTACTTCCTTTGAACAATAATACATGATTACTTCTTATATAGTGTGCATGGTGTATTGGTGTATCTCTTATACTACTCTTCATTGTTCATTGGATATTCTTCATTTTTTATTGGATATAAATTTAATACATGATCTGATTGAAGTACAAGTTAAAAAATACTAGTTTCTCTAAATACTAATTTACCCCCCTCTCATTATTTCCAACAATTGGTATCAGAGCGGATTTCCTTCATAACAGTTTAATCGGTGCAAGGAAAATCTTGAGCAGAGATGGATGACCATGAGAACATTCCAAATTGGATTCAATGATTTGATGGAAGCAATTATGCATACTTGAGTGATAGAGTGCAAACTTACCTAACAACTTTGGGAGTATACATTTGGTACTCAGTTGTAAATGGCTATGTAATTCCAAAGAATACTCCAACTGATCCAAATGAGAAGAAGCTTATGAGTTGTAATTCGAAATCCATACATGTTATTCTAGGAGAAATGGCACCAACTATTTCTAGCAAAGTGATGGGATGAAACACTGCTAAATAGGTATGGGACAAACTCAAGAGTATCTATGAAGGTGATCCAAAAGTTAAGCAGGTCAAGCTTCAACAACATAGAACCGAATTTGAAAATTTGAAGATGGATGAAAAGGAAGATATTGCAACCTATTTGCTCATAGTTGATGAATTTGTTAATGCTATAAAAGGATTAGGTGAAGATCTCAATGAATCCTTGGTTGTACAAAAATTGTTGAGATCACTTCTCTTGAAGTATGATGCTAAGGTCTCCATCATTGAAGAAACTAGGGACTTGACCAAAATGACAATGGATGAATTAGATGGGTCTCTTATAGAATATGAAATGAGAACATGTACAGAAAGTGACCAGCCAAATAATGAAGCAGCCTTTAAATCCATAAGGAAGACAAAATACAAGGATAGCGACCTTGATGAAGAAATAGAAAATTTTGTAAGAAGGATCCAGAATGGAACTGTCAGATACAAAGGTAAGTCTCCTCTAAAATGCTTTAGTTGTGGTAGAACAGGACATATTGTTGAAAGATGTTACTATAAAAAGAGAAGTCTCAACAATAAAAAGAGCTTCTACTCCAAGGATTATGACATCTCCTCAAATGAGAGTAATGAAGAAGATAATGATGGAGGAGAATTCCTCTTCATAACCCAAGAAACCTAGGATGATGATCACAAGAGTTCTAAAGAAGAAGAAATCATTTCTGAAGAAGATTTAGATGAAGAAACCAACCTTGATTCCTTTTGGGGATACAAACACAAAATAGAGATATCCTCTCCCATTAGGTA